>CM070566.1:46207451-46282451 GCA_036346405.1 Phyllostachys edulis
CATTTGATGCCCCCTTCCAGATGACACTTTATCCGCGCTGGCGCAGCTCTTCCAAGGTGGACTGTCAGCTCATTCAGCAAGCGGACGATGCCCTCATCAAGCTTGGGGGACACTTGACCCCGGACAGCCAGGAGTTCACGGCGTCGTCTGCTCAAGCTTCTTCCAGCCGCGCAGGGCGCCCAAGTGGTGGTGGCCTAGAAGGCGGAGCCCTCCTAGTTGTAGAAAAGACAGTGTCAGGACCATGCAGCTCATCCACCTTGCTGAAGATTCTGTAGACCCTGCCCTTTGCTTCATTGTCGTTGTCTATGTCTGTGCTGTTTTCTTCTAGTCAGCTGTCGAAGGTTATGTTTTCTTCTAGTCAACTGTTCAAGGTTTCTCTACTGCTGTTGAAGATTGCTCAATTGCTGTCTGTCTGCTCCTTATGTTTCATTTGGACTTGCCTGGGTTCGGTCTGCTGCTTCAGTCTAGCTTCGTGGCCCATGCCAGCACAGATGCAGCCCCACCTAGAGCGTCTTCTGCCGCGCCTTCCCGAGCTGCTGGCCACTTCACGTTTTATCAATGCCCCCCGTCGCAAGGTTGCAAGATTGAGAGCTTGTCTCGGGCTGCAATGGATGGCAGCTGGCCTTGTGGTGTTTTTTCCTTCCAGTCTCGTTTCACTGCTAGCCACAGCCTTCAACACCTGACTCTCACCCCTTCAAACCGCCCAGGCCCTCCCAGTGGTTGTTGCCTTCAAGAAAGGGTCTCGCTTCTGCTACACTGACCTGGAGTCCGTGGACCACCGGATCCGGTTGGCAGCCTTGGTGGAACAGGACCTGAGCCACTATCTGAAGCTCTTCGTGGAGACCACCCTCCTCTTCTCGGCGTTGTTCGACCTGCTGGGGGTGACCTCCAGAGAGGACAGCCCGGAGCGGCATGTTGTGATCTGTAGCGAGCTGGTAGTTGGCGGGCCGACGCACACGGGGTTCTGTGTGGTTTCGCTAGCGGGCAATGCCGTCTCCTTAAATGTCTAGGCCATCCATCAACATTCTTAGTTGGAATGTGCGGGGTCTCAACAATCTGGCCAGGAGATCGCTTATTTAGGAGATCCTTACCTCCACAACATGCCATTTAGTTTGCCTCCAGGAAACCAAACTCACCTCGGTGGACCAAAACCTTACTTGCACCCTGGGGGGATTCAACCTGCGGAACTTCGTCCATAACCCGGCGGAAGGTACAAGGGATGGTATTCTGCTACTCTGGAATAGTGATTACATTGAGGTGGTAGACGTGTTCAGCTCGGTTTTCAGTCTCACGGCGACGGTGTTCTTAAAAGAATGCAACTCGTCTTTTCGCCTCACGATAGTTTACGGGCCTTCACAAAGTAGATACAAGTCGGCATTCCTTCAAGAACTTGCCTCCTTAAAACCTGCCACTGGCTCCAGCTAGCTGGTCTTAGGTGATTTCAACCTCATATATTGAGCTCAAGACAAAAATAACTCCAACATAAACCCGCATCGCATGGCGCTCTTCCATAACACTCTCAATGCTTGTGAGCTAAAAAATTCATCTTCAAAATAGAAATTTCACTTGGAGTAGCGAACGTCGAGACCTCGCTGAGTCGGTGAGAGAGAGTTTTTCCAACGAAGGCTAGGACACCCTCTTGACAACCATCCTCTGAGGCGGGTGTCTTCCTCGATCTCCGACCACTTGCCCTCTCCTTCTCTCCAACATTTCCGGACCCGCTCGTCCCAAAACTTTCGCTTGAAATTTACGGATCAAGATGCGGGGTTCTTGAGAGCGATTAAAATGCATGGCTAGCACCCTACATGCACATAGAACCCATGCATAGGTTGCATCACAAGCTAGCGTCCTGAGCTTCCGCCCTTAAATCGTGGAGCTCTTCCCTCTTCCCCACCAAAGCTCCTCCTCCACATGGCCTTAGAGCTTATTCTCATTGGATGTTGCTCAAGAAGCGAGGCCTTGTCCCCATCTCGAAATGATCTTGAGGGCAAACCTAAAGAAGAGCTCTCAGGTGGCAGTGGATTGAGCGATCTAGGAAACGTCGATTTCCGGATCATCAACCTCAAAGAACAAGGCGCTAACACAAAATTCTTCCATATCAAAAGCAAACGGCAGTAAAAGCGAAAAACTTCATTCAAAACTTCAAAGCAGTCGGCAATCAGTGATCTACTTTTCTGAGAGAAAGAAGACTTAATTCAAAAGCATTTTTAGCGAGATCTTGGCAGACACTTACAGCGTGACACGAACCTCAAGCTGGGAGGCTCTGCCCGACGCTAGATTTGCAAAATCTGCGGGAGGTTTTCACAGAATCCAAAGTGCTTGCTCTTGACCACCTCTTAGGAGACAAAGCCACAGGGACGGACGGTTTCTCTACAAATTTCTTCAAGTCTTTCTGGCCAACCATAAAAGCAAATATTATGGCAGTCCTCTTTAGCTTTCACTCTCTCCGTACGTCGCACCTCTATTTACTCAATTCAGCCAATATTGCGCTGATCCCAAAAAAGGAGGGAGTCGATAAAGTCCAAGATTACAGACCTATTAGTCTCATTCACGGGATTGGCAAGTGGATTGCTAAAACGCTAGCGCGGCGGTTGGCGCCATTCCTCAATAGCTTGGTCTTGCGGGCTCAAAGCGCCTTCATCAAGACAAGAAGCATTCATGATAATTTTCTCTATGTCCGCAATCTGATTACAAGACTTCACCGCTCCAAAACCCCCTTGCTCTTCCTCAAGCTCAACATAGCCAAGGCCTTCGACTCTGTCCGCTGGGACTACCTTCTAGATCTGCTGCACAAAAAAGATTTCCCCCTCAGATGGACAAAGCCGGATGGTAGCCCTCTTCACGGTCCTCCTTGTCGAGAGTCCTCCTCAACAAGCATCCTGGAAATGCGATTAACCATGGGGGCTGCAGCAAGGAGACCCCTTTCTCCTTCCTCTTCATCTTGGCCATCGACCCCATTCAACGTCTTCTAGGGCGGCCGCGGACTTTGGATACTCGCCCCCATGATCGGCTCGCTTGAATCGAGAATCTCCATCTCACGGATGATGCGGCCATCTTCATCAACCCTTGCCCGATGAATTACACATTACCACCTAGATCATTCTCAACTTTGGGAAGACCACCGGTCGCCATACAAATTTGAGCTTCGATTCTTCCCATCCAGTTGTGACCACTTAGACCTTACCTCGGTCCTTTATGATTGCCCGGCAATCAATTCTACTTTTCCGACCAAGTATCTGGAATGCAGCTCACCTATAGAAGGCTCCGCAAAGTGGACTTCAAGCGCTTCTCGATAAGGTGGCGGGAAGGTTAGCGAGGTTGGCGGCCGCCTTCTTTCTCCTTGAGGCGTGTCACCCTGTAAAATCAGTTCTCCCTCAATCCTAGTTTATTTCCTCCACGATCTTCAATATCCCCAAAGCGATTCTCCATGCCATTGACAAACTAAAGCGTCGTTTCCTTTGGGTCGGTCATGATAGTTTCTCGAGTGCAAAGTGCAGAATCAATTTGGGAAGAGTGTATTATGTATATTAACTGGTAGGTTTAGGCATCCTTAGTCTACCATAATTCTCCTCGGCAATCGATTACGGCGGCTCGCAAGAATGGAAGAACCCATCTAAACCTTGGGTCAGCATTGATATCCCTTGTCACGACTCGGATCGAAATCTCTTTCTTGGCGGCAACAAGGATCTCCTTGGGGATGGTAAAGCGGCTAAGTCTGGTTTTAAACTTGGTCATTTGGAGAAGCCCCAAAAGACTTAGCCCCATCGATTTCGCATCTTCTTTTGGAAAAAGGACCATGTTTTCGGCCTTCTGAGAATGGGAGGTGGGTGCGAGGATATCAACGTCTGACGAGGTTCTCGGTCCACATCGAACAATTTGTATGTTGTGGACCAAAATTAATCGAATCCAAGCGACTCGAGACACCACAAGCGATATCTCTTAGAAACAAAGTCAGACCGGAACCTACTCTTCAAGATCCGTCTATGCCTTGCATTTTTTGGGTTCCTTAGCGACCAAGCGCTTCCCCAGAAGAAAATTTTCCTTTGTTAGCAATTCAAAATAAACTTTGGACCTCTGATAGGCTCGAAGCAAGGGGATGGCCAAACCATCGTTTCTGTCCCCTCTGCAAGCACACTCCGGAATCAGCCTTGCACCTTTTTGCTCATTATCGTTTCTCAGGTTGAATTTGGAAACACATGGCGAATCAGTGGGGTTAAAAGTCTTCTTCCTCAACTGGTCCCCTTACACGAACATCCTAGCTTGGTGGTCCAACGTGAAGGCGTCGGGGTTCCCTTAGGAAGACGGGGCGGCGACCATGATCTTAATAACTTAGGAGCTTTGGAAGGAAAGAAAAGCGAGAATTTTCAACAATAAAGCAACAGCGCCTCTTGATCTTCTAGCTAAGATCAAGGAGGGACAAGCTTGGTTCCTTGCAGGGGCAAAATCTTTGGAGTGCTTTAGTACTTTGTAATTAAGGCCTTGTATTCCTAACTCTGGCTCCGTGCGGATTCGCTCCGCTTCTTCTCTATTAATATAACGGGCAACCCTCCTGCCGGTTTCATTCAAAAAAACAACAACAAATATGCAAATAAACAGTAATAGATATGTATGCAAAATATGTGCATCAATGATGAATACATGGGTTAAAGACCTAAAGCAATTTAGAACGTGGCATGAACGTTTGGTTCATCCTGGATACCACATTATGCGCCGAATTATACAACATTCTGCTGGCCACAATATCAAGTCCAATGAGATCCTTAATCCAGCACACTTTGTGTGTGTGGCTTATGCTAATTAAGGGCAAACTGACAGCGAGACCATCGCATCATAGGATTAATGATGAGTTGTCTGATTTTCTTTAGAGGATTTAGTGGGATATATGTGAACAAATTGAGCCCATGTCGGGGCTATTGAGGTATTTTATGGTACTAATAGGTGCATACACGAGGTGGATGCATGTATGTCCATTATACACTAGGAATTATGCTTTTGCCGAGTGGATTTTACAAATTATTGTGCTAAGAGCCAAGTTAGCTCTAAAGTATTTAAAGATTATTGTATGGCCTTAGGCATAGTGGAACATTTGGCCCGTATATGTTTATATTTAGAATGGACTTACAAAAGTATTAATCGGAAGGATTAAGGCGATTGCTAGACCTTTGTTAGCGAAATCAAATTTCTCGATTATGTGTTGGGGACATGTAGTATTACATGCATTGGCATTAATACAATTTTGACCATCTGCATACCATGAGCTTTCACCTTTCCGGTTCATGCGCGGAAAGAACTAAGTATTTCCCGTATGTGTAAATCTCACCACCTCAGCGTATGCCAAGGGCCCCACGGTAACCTAGGAATTTATGTCGGGTTTGAATCTCCATCTACAATAAAATATTTGAAGCCCTTGACAAGGGATCTCTTCAGAGCGTATTTAATGAAGAACTATTCTCTTCATAATGAGGATGAAAAGGACCCTAAATTGTACGCCACATCCCACCTTATCAATAAAGAGAGAGCTAGGACTACATCTTTTGTCTACTTCTGTTCAGAGTGTTTGGATCTTGCTCGAAGGTCAGCAGCGTGACCATCAAATCATAATATTTTTTAGTGTACTTAATCAGTGGCTTAATCAGTGGTTTACTTACACATGGCCTTTACATTAGTGGTAACGCAAAACAATTAGGATGGGGCCAGTGAGTCCGTCTGACGGTGACCCACTTGGATCCCGCCTAACTGTAGTTTGTTCAGGTTCATTTTAATTGCAAGAACCTGATGACGTATCATGTGTTTTAATTGGGAAAACAACTTGACCCTGCAGGCACCGCCGGCGGCACGATACCACCGAAAACAAGTGGGTAAAAAAAATGATAAACCTCGACGATCTTCGTCATGTGGTGTCATCCCTGTTTGTCATGCTCAATCAGAAGCCGTACATCCTGTTTCGCATCGAATTCCTGGTGGTTCTCGTCACACTGCTGTTCCTTGCGATGTTCATCATGGACATCTTTCGTCGCTACATCCACAACGCGACCATGAAAGCCATCTTTAGCCTCCTCGACGCAGTCTCCGACTCCATAGTCATATACCTGCTGGGGGCCATGCAAACGGCGCCTTTCAAGAATCAACTGTTCCCAGTCTGGGCCCTCGTGCTTGTTAGTTTCCGCTACAGCGTCGACTTCATCTCCGGTTATGGCGTTCCTGACCGTGGCGGGCGACGGTTCACCGAGTATAGGAATGTGGTGAAGCTCCTGGGATCAGCATTCTTGAATTGGTCGCGTGGATCAAGGTTCGCGCGTCCACTCTGGTCGCTTTGGGCTCTGCAGATACTGAGGAGCTCGTACAGATTGCGTGCGCGTGATATGGCGTTGAATTCCGCCTGGCATGGCATGAGTTCGGAGCTCATTACAGAGTACATGCGTGCCGACCATAACCATAGCAACTGGAAACCTGAGGACTGCGACCCAAAGACCATGGAAGGATACAAATACTTGGTCTATGGAGAGACGAATCGGAGAATCAAACTAGAGAAGCCTCGGTATGTCCTGTATATCGATACCAGGACCAGGTCCCAGCGAGAGAGGTCGTCACTGATCACCCTAGACAAAATCTGGGGATGTTGCAGGCACCTGCTACACGACGACGACAGTCAGGGGAAAGACCACAAGGATCTCCCTCTGGCATTCGCGTTGTCCAGGCTGGTCCGGTGCCGCCTCGAGGACATGGCACTGCAAGGAAACGTTTTTCGGATTAACCGAGAGCTAGTCAAGGCTAGGATCGTCGAGGAGACCGACGCCCGCCGCGCCCTCAGGATCCTGGAGCTGCAGCTCGCCTTCCTCGATGACTACTTCAACACCCGCTACCCTATGGTCTTCTGGGGCGGCTTCTCTTCGCTCTGCTTGAGTCTGCTTCTCTCCGTGGCGACCTTTGGTATTGTGTGCTGGCTTGCTGTGGACATCCGTAAGGTCTATAAGCCACCGGAG
This sequence comes from Phyllostachys edulis, assembly GCA_036346405.1. Taxonomy (NCBI): domain Eukaryota; kingdom Viridiplantae; phylum Streptophyta; class Magnoliopsida; order Poales; family Poaceae; genus Phyllostachys; species Phyllostachys edulis. The sequence continues at coordinate 46,214,435 of CM070566.1, forward strand.
GGTGAGCTGGCTCATGTGGTGCAAGGGTTCAATGTCGACATGATCATCACATGGGTATTCATGTTCTTCATGATGTTCAAGGAGATCTGGGAGATGGTCACCTATTTACTGTCAGACTGGACAAGATTACTCCTCGTGTGCAGGTATGCTCAGTGGAAGGACGAGCGCACCAGGGATCGCTGTATGGAGAGCGTAATATTATCCTTTTTCAAATGTAAGATTATTGCTAGACGGTGGCATGGACACATTGATCAGTATGTCTTCTTGGAATCATATGATGACAGACCAAAATTTTGGAATCTGCTTCACAAGCTGACCACTGGAATGGTTCCAAAGAAGGAAGATGGGGCAGAGCTCAGCAGCGCCATTGATGTTCCGGAATACGTCATGCCTGCAATCCTTGAGAAGCTCCGTGCAATCCTGGGTAAGCTGCCCAAGGACATCTCGTCGCTGCCCAAGGACATCTCGTCGCTGCCCAAAGGCGGAGAGAGATGGGAGCTGTACGGCTGGGCTTGCTTCGACCTACCAACATGCTCTCACATCATTATGGTGTGGCACATCGCGACATGCCTCTGCGAGATGAAGCTTGCTAAAGAACACGATGTCGATTTGAGCAACCCTGGGTCACTGTGCTCCCTACTGTCGTGCTTCACAAATTGCTGCTCATCTAAATCGTATCTTATGAATGAAAAGAAGTTGCCTGATGAGCTCCAGAAAAGGTACATCATCGCAAATAGCTTGTCGCGGTACTGTGCATATCTGCTCGTTTCAAAGTCTGACCTGATCCCTGACAGCTTCCTTGTACCCAATATGATCTTCCAACAAACCGTGAAGGATGCTCGTGATGACATTCTGAAAGATTGTGACTCACTACAGAGCAGGTACGACAAACTGATGAAAGAAGCAGAGAAAGCTGCCCGAGAGGCTGACACTGTAAAGAAGAACGAAGATACTGTGAGAATGGGTGCAATGCTGGGGAGGGAACTGATCGATCATGAGAGTGAAGAAGACCGCTGGGAGATCCTGGCAGGTGTATGGGCCGATTTACTGGCACACATTGCCCCCAGTCGAAATGCAGAGGCGCACAAGAAGTGTCTCCAGTCAGGAGGGAGTTTATAACCCACATCTGGGCATTACTATGGCATTGTGGAATCGAGAAAGAGCAGGTTGTGGCCAGAGGAGGATGTGCCTGAAAGCAATGCTCCAGGAGCACCTCAGGATAACTATGTTGAAAACAACAACGTTCAGCATGAGCAAGAAGAGGACATGGTAGTGGTCGAAACAAATGCTCTGATAGATAGAGCGGAGCAAAGACAAAGGTTGAGTGAAACAAAGAATGCTGAAGACGCAGGTGAAGGATTGGTCAGCCTAACTTCAACAGAGACTGCAGGCTTTAAAAGAGGCGATGCCATGTCATGGACAGATCTGCAGAAGTGTGGCAGGAGAGACACTGTGAAATCAAGGCATGACGGACTGGAACTAGCGTCTATAAGAGAAGCTGGAAGTGAGGACAAACAAGGAATGCTAACCGCAGACACGGTTGATGAGGAGCACAGGTCGTGCTCCGCGAATGGGCAAGGCAATGTGGTCAGAGGGATGCAGAATCTCGGGAACACATGCTACTTCAATGCAGTTCTTCAAAGCCTCCTTGCACTTGATAAGCTGCGCATCAAGATGTTAGAACAGGATCCTCCAGCAGGGCCCTTCATTTGAAACTGAAGAAGCTCTTCAAAGAGACAAGTGGTGCCAATGATGCAGGAGGCACGCTGGTGCCAGAGAACCTCTTCTCAATTATGTGCTCAAGGAATTCAGATTTCAAACACGGTGTGATGGAAGATAGCAATAATATCCTCAGCTCTTTGATAGATTGTTTGAGTCAAGAGCAACCTACAATGGTGGAGTCGCTCTTCCGTGGCCAGGTTGCTAAACATGTTTCAAGCAAAGAATGTGAGCACACTTCAGTTACGACCCAGGTCCTTGATCTCAGTCTGGCAATACCATCAAAGAAGCCTGTATCAATCGAGGACTGCTTGGATTTATATGCCACTGGGGAGGTCGATGATTGGAACTGTGCGGACTGTTCTGCTGCTGCTGGAAATGCCTCTTCGAACCAAAAAGATACTACAGTTGATGATGAGCAAACTGAAAAGTTAGACAGTGGAACACACCAAAAGGAGCAATCCAGCCACCCAGCTGAGAAACAAAGCACGCCGAATCAGGACAAGGAAAAGCTACCAATGCTGGACGGTGATGCACATCAAATGGAACAAAGCCATAATAAACATAAAGAGGAAGAAAATATATACAGAGCTGCAACAGTACAATTTCGCATCAGGAAGGCACCACCTTTACTAACCATTCAGCTGAAGAGATTCGACTATGTTCACCCTGACAGGTCAGACAAGTTGGAAGAACATGTGAGCTTTCAGGAGACGCTTGATATAACGAAGTTCATGGACCCCAGGTATGGACAATTTTACTCAGTTGAATATAACCGAGTGTCTTTTTTAAAATACCAGTTCAACAGTAACGTATCAGATCTGAGATAAGATCTCAGTGGACATAACATTGTTAAAAACTCCTCAAAAATATATATTTCTGATCATTATAATTTCTTTCTAATCTTCAGATATGTGGCGAATGATGAGAACAAATATTGTCTTGCTGCTGTTATTGTACACGATGGACCAATGTTGTTCGAAGGGCACAATTTTGCATATGTGAGAGCAAGAAGAATTGGAGGCCAGAAGCAGGAGAGCAGTGGCACTCTCTCATGGTTTCGTGCAAGTGACGAGAACGTCACAAAAGTTTCTCTAGAAGAAGTACTCAAGTGTCCGGCCTACATTCTTTTCTATGAAAGGGTTGAACAGTCGAAGGTCAAGACAAGTCTAGAAACACATTCGCCAACCAATCACTGATCAGGAGAAAGACGAACAAAGAAGGACAAGTCTACCATAGATGCTTCTCGCGGTTCCATTCAGCAACCAGCACAGTTTGATTTATCTAGCATGATTTGCATTGTGAAAGGGTTTGGTGCCTGGATCAAAAGCTCCAATCCGTCCCTTCTACTTTGGTATTCAAAGTTTGTTAGACCATGTGACTAAGTCTAAAATACTTTAGTTGATGAATAATTGACAATTTTATTTACTGATGTTATTTGAGATGTGTGGCGTGTGTAGACTTATGTCGGTCAAGTGGGAAGAACTTGTGCCAAAAATATATGTTGTTTTGGTCTTTGCATGTATACCGTCCCTTTTACTTTGGTATTCAAAGTTTGTTAGACCATGTGGCTAGGTCTAAAATACTTTAGTTGATGAATAATTGGCAATGTTATTTGTGATGTGTGTGTGTGTGGACTTATATCGGTCAAGTTGGGAAGAACTTGTGCTAGAAAAATATGTTGTTTTGGTCTTTGCATGTGTAGAGTAACTCGGAGACGATCGTGGTCTACAATGGTGACGGGAGATGACTTAGTCTTGAAGTCATGGTTCGGAGGTCGAGGATCTTTGGAGGAGACGATCGAGCTCGAATTGGGCGCATAGAGATCAAAGATGGATAATGCGTGTTGGATTCTGGAGATGCGGTTCGGAGCTATGATCGTGACAATTTTAAGGTGTCTAAAATTGGGTTGGATTGAATTGAGTTATGTAATTTGGTGTAAAAGCCTACGTATTGATCCTAGGATTTTAGTGGACCGTATGTGGATGATTAGATGCCTACGCTGGATGTGATTAGGGCAGTGGCTCTTGATATAACCTCACGCGGCTTTTAGGGTTGTCTTGGGGAAAGAAACACGATTTGTGGTTTCGGCGGCGGCCGGCGCTTTTGCTCGAGCAGTGCTATGTGCGTGCATGTGCGGGAACAGAAATGTACTATGTGCTTGTACGTATTGGTGAAAAGAGAGATTGATGGTGGCTGTCATTGTCATCAATTGAGTACTTGAAAAACACATTTGGCTGTTTTTTATCTCAGAACAAAGCGACGTGGTGCTTGTGGCTCCTAAAATCTGCGAAGAGCTAGCTGGCGACGACTCGATTGATTGCTCACGACTGCTTGACAGGCGGTTGACGAACGGATGGAACTTGCGGCTGAGGCCTGCTGGCGGTTTGATCTTTTGGGCGTTTGGCAGAGGCTAGCACTGCTGGGTGTTGCGGCTGTTTCATGCGGCCGACGTGAGGTAGGGCGGTGTTTGGGTCTGTGCCGGAGACGCCTTGCACGAAGGACAATATTAAGTGCGTGCGACGACAGCACGACGTGCACCAGCACTACGTGTGTGGCAAAGACAGCACGATTTGACGCGCGCGCTGCTCGGGGCCAGAAACACTCACGGTGTATTCAATTCATTATCAAAACTCCCCCAAAATCAGGAATTCTTATGTTTATCCCTTTTTTATCTCTTGGTTTTTGTTTCTATCTTGTGCATGCAAATGTTACGATCCTCTCAACGATGCATATATTTCACGCCGAATATCACGGGATATTACAGAGAATCGGGATGGAGAAGAGAATAGGGGTTCTGGGAACGGAAGAACAAGGGGAAAGGTTCAAGAGTCTTTTGTCCTATTACAATTTTCGTGCCCAGCTACAGGCCAAGCCAGGGCCTAAATACTACTCGATTCCCAGGAGCTGGCTGGTGGGGCTTCCCTTGCTTGCTCGCCAAAGGGACACCGCTTTCAGTCACCCAATCCACCCCGGGATAGCGATCGATGGCTTACGTTGGCGCTTTCTTTGCTTCCTCCTTCGGTGGCAACCGTCTGCTTCTGTTCACCGTCGGTGTCTAACCCGCCTGTTGACATTCCCCTTCTTGATGCCGGCTTGTCCCCAAGCAGGGCGTATCAGGAACCTGTTTTGTAGCTCGCTGAGGTTTTCCCAAGTGGCGTTCTCGGTGGCGATCGGACCACTGAACCGATACAGAGTTCGAGGCAGATCTGGTGATGGAATCTGCGACTGATTACCCTAATAGGTATGTTGATCATTTCGGGTGCTGGTAATTCATCCAGTGTTTTCTCGTCAGGATCTAGCGCTTTCTTCAATTGTGAAACATGTATCACATGGTAAATACTGGCAGTAGGCGGTAACTTCAGTTTATATGCCACCATTCCAACTCGATGCTCCACCTGAAAAGGTCCAAAGTATCTAAAAGCAAGCTTGTGGTGAGCTCGTTTTGCAACAGACGATTGTACGTATGGTTGCAGTTTGAGATAGACCCAATCACCCGGTACAAAATTCCGTTCAGAACGTTTTGTATCAGCTTGGGTCTTCATTCTCTGATTTGCTCGGTTGAGGTGTTGTCTCAGCAACCGGGTCATCAATTCACGGTTCTGTAACCAGTGAGCTAAGTCTGGAGATGCACAAGAAGCTGAATCAACAATCCCAAAGTGCCTCGGACTGCGTCCATCTGAGAACTTCAAAGGGGATTTCTACAATGTGGTGTGATAGGAGGTGTTATATCGAATTGACCAATGCAAGCGGTCGGCCCATTTGGTCGGACATGCGTGCCTGCGGCGTAGATAAGTCTCTGAAGCCTTTGGTTGGCCAGCTCCGTCTGCCCGTCGGTCTGCGGATGATAAGCCGAGCTCATCGTGCTTGTATGCACCGGTAAAATAACTCCCTCCACAGATTGCTAGTGAAAATTCGGTCTCGATCGATATTATAGCACATGGCGACCCATGAAGTTTGAAGATGTTGCATAAGAAGGCTTGGCGACACAGAAGGGCGTGAATGGATGCGCTAAAGGCACAAAATGAGCAAACCGAAAAATTTATCTACAACTACCATTATCTTTGTTATAAGTGGAAGATCTTGGCGACCCTTTGATAAAGTCCATGGAAATCATTTGCCATCGTGTTCCGGAGACGAGGAAGGGTTGCCATAGCCTGGATACTTGATGTGCTCTACCTTTGCACCTTCTGGTGAGCAATTTCCATAAGACCTTATGTCGTTCTTCATGCCGAATAGCGAATAGCTTCTTGATTATTGTATGTGACTTGAAAGCTGAATGTCCCCAATGGCCTTTGGAATGCATGGATTGTATAATCTTATGTTGTAATGTGACATTTCTTCTGTCCAAATCGACCATTATACATAAGGCCATCCTTGAGTTGGAATTTGGGATGTTGAGTCTGCCCATACTTAATTGATGGCAGTTTCTTTGGTATGAGTGTCTTCTTTATATCCTGCCGCTACCTCAGTTAGCCAAGTTTGGAATCTGAGTTGAAATAAACAACTTCACCATCTGCTCGGAGTTCTTAGTGAAAGAGCGTCATTTGCTCGGTTGTCCACCCTTTTTGTAGATCAAGCGATCTTTGTAAGCCTAAAAGTTTTGTCATGGCCTTGTGTTGCCAAGGTGTTGTTAATCTTTGGTCTTCCAAATGGACTATACTTCTTTGGTCGAAGTCACGAATGATGAATTGACTTGTTGCAAATAGGATCTCCAGTGATCAACCATAAGGATAATGGCCAAGCTCTCCTTTTCATAAGTTGATAAGCATTGGGTCTTTGGTCCTAAGGCTTTGCTCAAATGTATGCAATCGGATGTCTGCCTGAATTAACTTTGCTCCAATCCCCTTATCGAGGCATCGGTTTCGAGTTCAAATGGTTTCTGAAATCGGGCAAAAAGCTTGGTCTTTGTGATCGATCTTGTCTTAAGTGCTTGGAAAGATTCTTCTTTCTCAATCGTCCATTGGAACCTTGCATGTTTTTGAGCAAATCGAGTTAACGGTCGGTGATCAAACCAAAGTTCGAACAAACTTTACGTAGTATCAGCTAATCCCAAAAACCTCGAATGCTTTGACATTAGATGGTACCGCCAATTCTGAACAACCGATGTTTTTGTGGTCGATGGCGACACCATTTTTGCTTGATAATGTGACCTAAGTAGGTCAATTGAGTTTCTTAAAAGAACATTTAAATTTGCTTGATTCTCAAGCGATGGCTGTCGAGAATCGAAATACTTTTAGAGTGTTTCCTCATGGCTACATAAGTCACTGCTATATATTAAAATATCATCAATGAACACGAGGACTCCCTTTCTTAACAAAGGTGCTAAAATGGTATTCATCAATCCCTGAAAAGTAGCAGGAGCACTGGTTAGTCCATAGGACATGACTCGGAATTCAAAATGGCCGTGGTGAGTCTTAAAGGCTGTTTTGTGTTAGTCTTCGGCTTCATCCGAATTTGATGGTACCCTTACGAAGATCCAAACATGTAAACCATTGAGCACCGGCTAGTTCATCCAACAACTCATCGATGATCGGAAGAGGATATCGATTCTTGATTGTAGCCGCATTCAAATGTACGTAATCCATAAAACCGCCAACTCTTATCCTTCTTGAACTAGCAACAGGTGAGGAAAAAGGATGAGTACTCGGTATATAATGCCTTGATTTAGCATCTCCTAACTTGCCTTTCAATCTCATCTTTCTGAATTGGATTGTCGGGGTATGGTCTCAAGTTGTGAGTTTCACTCCGGAAAGTAAGGTATAGAATGATCGAATGCTCTCGAGGAGGTAATCCTTGAGGTTCATTGAACAAGTGATGAAATTCAGTCAATAAGCATGCTATACACGAGGGCATATCTTTATGCACTCGGCCTCTCCAGCGACCCACGAAGTTCGACTTCTAAATTATTCTCTCTGTGAGTGCGGTTTTGCCAAAGCACACAACATTGAGCCTTTTTCTTTGATGCCATGCGATACTACTTTCTTTCCTCTGTCTTTGAAGCAGCACTTTCTTCACCAATGGATTTGTCATAGGACTATGTTGTTCTAACCAATTCATACCCAAAATTATGTCATAACCTTGAAGAGGTAAAATTCTAAAGGTGGTGAAAAATGAATGTCCTTGTATTTCCCCTTGTTGAGAGAGAATTCTTTATGATTCTAATAATTCACCATTTGCAACCCTTACTTTAGCTTGGTTGGATTGCTTCTTTGTGCTCCATTCAATCTCGCACAAAATCTTCGCTAATAAGCGGTCGAGAGCTGCGAATCAACAATATGACCACCTCTTGACCTGAATAGTACCTGTAATTTAAATGTCATTTTGGTTTCCAAGCCTTTTCTTGCTTGCTTTGATATAGACATCAACTCAGCCCTGTTTGTGATACCTCTTCTGAGTTTTACGAGATTGCTTGTCCTCTTGCATCAATTCCCAATTCTTCTACTACATGTAATTGCCTGATGGAGCGCATTTGTGTTCACGTGACCATTTTTCCCCACATGTGTGGCGAGTCCCTTAAACTCCAGTATGCACGGAGCGTTGAGAGTTGTCATCCCAAGCATTAGCTCGTGCTCCTCTATGCCCCTCTTATCATCGCTCTATTGCGGTGTTTGTTGTACCTCTTATGAGTGGGGGTGGGAGAAGCGTATGTCACATAATCCCGGCACAGGTATTCTGCAGATAGTCCCCACGAGGATCTCGTCGCCTTGTCTCAAGACTTCCTCCTGCCGAGACAAGCGGCGCTCTTCTTTGTCTCCAAATCTTGCGAGCGATGTATTACCACCACAGACCTCACATCACTCACGCAGCCCATCTATAAATTGTGTAACAAAGAAGATTGGATTCCAAGGCGAATGATCGCTAACAAGTTATGCATTAGTTCATTGAACTTCTCTGCATATTACGCCCTTATGTATGTGTCGTGGTCGGTTGAGTTACCGCATTATGTCTTGAAATTCTTCTTTTCGAATCACTACACTTTGCCTCCACGAAGGATTCCCAAGTATCAAATCGACATGTGCTCTTGAAGTGCGCAACCATAACAACCCCCCCCACAAAATACATGGATGCCAAATTAACCATGTATTAGAGTGCCTGAACAAATCTGAAATAGTTTTCACACTTCAATTGCCAAGCCTTGGGGTTTTCCCCATCAAGCGGCGGAAAATCAAGTTTTGGGGATAATGATGCGGATGATGGTTGCCACGAGTGCGAAGAAGTCCCTCCCAAATCAGCCATAGGATTCATGGACTCGAGCGAAAAGCGTACCCTTTGCTGGGCGGGACATCGGAGACTTCGTTCTTTGGATCATACCTTCCTTGCCCAGCGAGTGAGATCTATCTACGCTGATTAAAGCTTGTTCCTTTGTAAGGCGAGAATAAGCGGCAACGCTTTTGGGGCCTTAGCCTTAATGCCTTGGGCGCCGTCTATAACGAGTTCGCGAGATCTCCCACCTCCGAACATAGACCCTCTACCGCGATTCCATCTCCGGCTTCCATTTTTGTAACTCAACATCACGGGTTTTATCTGCTCGCATCGCATGAATTGCCTCACTCTTCGCTGGATCGCTTTGATGGATTCACCTTGCGCGGGATGACTCACGGTCAATTCCGCCATTTGTTGCTCCATCTCTGAGGGCGGACTTGCGCCGTCGTCAGTAGCGTGGAGTTTCGGGACTTGGTGGGCTCACGATACGATGTTACGATCCTCTCAACGATGCATATATTTCACGCCGAATATACGGGATATTCTGAGAGAATCGGGATGGAGAAGAGAATAGGGGTTACGGAGCGGAAGAACAAGGAAAGGTTCAAGAGTCTTTTGTCCTATTACAATTTTCGTTACTTGACTACAGGCCAAGCGGGGGCCTAAATACTACTCGATTCGAGGAGGCGGGTGGGGCTTCCCTTGCTTGCTCGCCAAAGGACACGCTTTCAGTCACCCAATCCACCCGGATAGCGATCGATGGCTTCGTTGGCCTTTCTTGCTTCCTCCTTCGGTGGCAACCATCGCTTCTGTTCACCGTCGATTGTCCCAACCCGCCATGACATTCCCCTTCTTGATGCAAGCTTGTCCCCAAGCCGGGCGTATCAGGAACTTTGTTTTGTAGCTCGAGAGGTTTTCCCAAGTGGCGTTCTCGGTGGCGATCGGACCATCGAACGATGCACGAGTTCGAGGCAGATCTGTTGATGGAATCTGTGTGATTACCCTAATAGGTATGTTGATCATTTGGTCTTTGGTAATTCATCCGGTGTTTTCGTCGTGGGATCTAGCGCTTTCTTCAATTGTGAAACATGTATCAGGGGTGAATCTTGGTAGTAAGCGGTAACCGGTTTATATGCCACCATTCAACTCGATGCTCCACGAAAAGGTCAAAAGTATCTAAAAGCAAGCTTGTGGTGAGCTCGTTTTACAAGCGAGCGATTATGCATTATGGTTGCGGTTTGAGATAGACCCAATCACCGGTACAAAATTCCGTTCGAGCGTTTTGTATCGACGGTTCTTCATTCTCTGATTTGCTCGGTTGAGGTGTTGTCTCGAGCCGGGTCATCAATTCCGCAGTTACGTAACTAGTCAACACGATTTGGCCAGCGGCTGCTGGGGGCGAGGACACTCACGGTGTATTCAATTCATTATCAAAACTCCCCAAAATCAGGAATTCTTATGTTTATCCCTTTTTATCTCTTGGTTTTGTTTCTATCTTGTGCATGCAAATGTTAAGATCCTCTCATCGATGCATATATTTCACGGCTGAATATACGGGATATTACTGAGAGAATCGGGATGGAGAAGAGAATAGGGGTTACGAGGAGCGGAAGAACAAGGAAAGGTTCAAGAGTCTTTTGTCCTATTACAATTTTCGTGCCCGGCTACGAGGCCAAGCCGGGCCTAAATACTACTCGATTCGGGGGGTGGTGGTGGGGCTTCCTTGCTTGCTCGCCAAAGGACACGCTTCAGTCACCCAATCCACCCGGGATAGCGTCGATGGCTTACGTTGGCGCTTCTTGCTTCCTCCTTCGGTGGCAACCATCACTTCTGTTCACCGTCGGTAGCGTCATGAAGCATCTTCATCCGGCGTTATCCGCATCGCCAAGCCAGCGTCGTCGCGTTCGTCGGCGCTTCGTGCTCGGCCGCCGTCGCGCGTTGATCCCAGCGGCGCATCGCGTCGCTCCGTCGCGTGGCCGCGTCATCCGGCTGCGTGTTTTTGTTGTCCTCGGTTTGTCGTCGCCATCTACAAGCCAGCGGTTAGCGTGGACGGTAGAAAGGCATCAAACACCGGCGGCGTGAGGATTGAAAACCTTGAAAAAAAGTTCCAAAAGCCGTGCACATGTTCCAAGATCTATCTTTGTTTATTAATTCACATCTAACTTCTGCTTCACGTCTTTGAAGCCCTAGCCTGAAGGACATCCTATTGATTGGTGAGTTCATCAATCGGTCATTTTGCTACATCCACCCGAAGTGCACGAGGAGATTGAAGATCTTTAATTCGTATACACAGTTTGTGTATCAAAAAGGTCGTGATTTTTGCTAGGTTTATACAGATCAGTTCTAGCAATTTTCAGGATTTATTCCTCATGGCGACTTTGAAGTATGATCTTCCACTCTGGATCGAAACAAGGTTCTCGGCTGGTAACAAGATTAAGATGAAATTTGTGTTGACACGAGATGGATTTGGATGATGCATTGGAAGGGTTTGAGAAACAACCTATCACATGAATTGCAGATGAGAAGCGTAAAGACCGTAAGGCTTTATCTCATATTCACCTTCATCTATCAAATAATATTTTGCGGGAGGTTTTGAAGGAGAAGGCAATTTCTTTGCATTATGGTGAAGGCTGGAACAACTTTGCATGACAAAGGATCTCACCGACAAGATGCATCTCAAGCGGTTGTACTCTCTGGAAATTGCAAGAAGGAGGATCCATGCTTGATCATCTTTAGTTGTTTAAGGAGATCGTTTCCGACCTTGAGTCGATGGAGGTAAAATATGATGATGAGGATTTGGGTCTTATTCTTTTGTGTTCCTTTGCCTAGTTCTTTTCAAATTTCAGAGATACCATATTATATAGTAGAGATACTCTCACTCTTCATGAAGTTTATGAAGCTTTGCATGCTAAGGAGAAGATGAAATATATGGTACCTTCGAAAATTCAAGTCCGAAAGGAGAGGCTTGTTTGTTAGTGGCGGGCAAAGGAGAAGAACTCAAACAATGGATCTCAAGGAAAAAGTTCGACGACTCGAGGCCGAATTAAAATCGAGAAACAAGTACAAGTCGTGCAAATATTGCAAGAAAAGTGGGCGCGACATCTCTGAATCTTTGGAAGGCGCAAAATAAAGAAAAGAAGCGGCAATTATAAGCCAAAAGGTAAGCCGGATGATGAAGGTAATGCCTCCCTAACTGCGATGATAATTACGATGGAGGAGTTCTTGTTGCTTTTCTTTGGATGTGCTAAGATCAATGATGAATGGATTCTTGATTACTGCTGTACCTTTCATATGTGTCCTAATAGGAATTTGGTTTGCCACCTATGAACTTTGTTGAAGGTGATCTTGTCTTGATGGTGATAACTCATCTTGTAAGGTTCAGAGAATTGGTTCAATTCAGATCAAGATGTTTGATGGCATTGTCGAACTTTGGCGGATGTGAGGCACATTCAGTTTGAAAAAAACCTCATCTCTTTGAGTACTCTTGATGGTAAAGGGTACAAGTATTCGGTGAAGGTGGAGTTTTGAAGGTATCAAAAGGCTCTCTTGTTGTGATGAAAAGTGAGATTAAATCATAATCTGTACCATCTGCAGTACTACAATATTAGGTAATGTTGCTGTAATTTCAAGTTCATTACGATTCGATGCTACTAATCTTTGGCATATCGCCTTGGGCATATAAGTGAAATTGGTTTGGCGAAATTGAGCAAGAGAGAGTCCTTGATGGACATAGCATCGGTAAGCTAAAATTTTGTGAGCATTGTGTGTTTGGCAAACACAAGAGGTGAGTTCAATACCTCGAGTTCATACCCTGAAGGTATTTTGGATTATGTGCATTACGATTTATGGGGGCCATCTCGGAAGACATCTCTAGGAGGTGCTTTCGTTATATGTTAACCATTATTGATGATTACTCTAGAAGAGTGTGGCCTTACTTCTTGAAGCATAAATCATAAGCATTTTCAGACATTTAAAGAGTGGAAGACTATGGTTGAAAGGCAAAGCCCGAAAAGAAGGTAAAAAAACTTGCGCGATAATGGGATGGAATTACATTACGATGAATTTGAATCATATTGCAAAAGTGAAGGCATTGTTAGGCACTACACGTTCTGGTACTCCTCAACAAAGCGGTGTAGTTGGCGTATGAACGGGACCATCATTTCTAGGGCCCGTTGCATGTTGTCAAATCTTGAGTTTGCATAGGCGTTTTTGAAATTTGAAGCAGCTTCTCTGCTTGCTACCTTATTAATCGGTCACCCTCTCTTGCAATTGAAAAAGACTCCAATTGAGGTATGAGTGCGGTTCCCCGACAAATTATTGAAATTGAGAGTTTTGGTACATCTTGCTTATGCTCATGTTGATAATGGAAAATTAGAGCCTAGATAGTTAAGTGCATCTTTCTTGGTTATAAATCTGGTGTTAAAGGATATAAGTTATGGAATCACGAAACAAGGAAGGTTGTGATTAGCGAAGCGTTGTCTTTAATGAATACTGCTATGCTTCATGATAAGCGCCCACTAATGTTCTGTTGAGTGAGCATAATTCAAGTGTTCGGGTAGACCATTTTGTTGGTTCAAATGACACATCACATAAGGAAAATATTGTTGTTCATGATGCACCTATTGTTGATGATACTCCTATTGTTGAGCAGCCACCACAGCGGTCTATTGCGGTTGATAGGCCTAGGAGGAGATTAATCCACCCAAGAGGTTGATTGAAGAAGCTAATATTGTTGCTTATGCTTTGAGTGTGGCGAAGAAATTGAAGGTAATTTAGAACCTTCATCATACTACGAGGCTATTAACTCCTTGATTGTAATAAGTGGATAAGCGCCATGCATGATGAAATGGAGTCACTTGAAAAGAATGGCACTTGGGAACTAGTGAAATTGCCAAAGGAGAAGAAGCTTTGTTAGTTGCAAGTGGATTTTCAAAAGAAAGGAGGTATTTCTCCTCTTGAACCGACAAGGTATAAAGCAAGATTGGTTGCTAAAGGTTATAGTCGATTCGGTATTGATTTTAATGATGTCTTTTCTCGGTTGTGAAGCATAGTTCTATTAGCACTTTACTCGATTATTGTTGCTATGCGTGATTATGAACTTGAGCAATTAGATGTTAAAGCTGCATTCTTACATGGTGAGTTGGAAGAAGACATTTATATGGACCAACTTTGAGGTTTTGTTACTCTGAAAAAAGAACACCTTGTTTGTAGATTAAAGAAATCTCTTTATGGTTTGAAGCAATCTCCTAGGCAATGGTACAAGAGATTTGACTCTTTTATGCTCTCTCATGACTTTAAGCGGTCTGATTATGATAGCTGTGTTTATTTAAAAAGGCTGTTAATGGTTCAGCTATTTATTTACTTCTCTATGTTGATGATATGTTGATTCTTTGCAAAAGATAAGTCGAACTAGCAAAAGCTGAAAGCACAATTGAGTAATAACTCTGACGATCTAATACCAAATTACTATATTCATAAAGTTCAAAAGGTAACCAATTTATCATACACATTGCTTCCTTGATCAAACTCGACCAATCCATCTTCATCAAGTTCCAATATGCATGTTATTTCAGTACTTGATGATTAAGGATTCAAATTGATTGTCTCAATTCCTTGCATAATTTCAATCTATACTGCTATGCGCCTTCTCAATTCCTTACGTAAATTCAATCTATTGAGGTCGGGGCGATAGGACCTAAGTATTGCCTATGACGTTTGATCACCAACTATTGCTCCATCATCGAGAGCCTTGAGGTAAGCATTTAAATTGAGGCCACTTAATCAGAATTTTCGAAAATTCTTGAATCTTGAATTCCTTGACACATACGGTATGCATTGCATGTTCCAAAATTCTTGAAATGAAGCCTCTTCATGTTTGGGTTCTCTGATGTGAACTTACATATCACACTTTATAACCAAACTATCTATGGATTGTTTTCTTCTCAACAATAGACAAATTATAATGCACATTCCCACTTCTTTTATTCTCATGCGGTTTTGCTTCATTTGTTTGGTTTGTGTTCTAAAACAAATTACTTTTTTGAGGCGATCAATGAATAACCATTTGGATTCAAAGGGTAGAATATTGTTTAACACTTTAACTCTTTAACCATCATGTGATAGATGAATTACCATTTTTAATGTTGTACTAAAACAAGTAACACTTGCACATGAGGCGGTCCATGAGGCGAGTTCAACTTAGGCAGTGGTGAGCATGGTTCAAATTTTGGCCAAAAATCGGTGATTTGATTCTCGGCCCGGTAGGAATTCAAAGCTGGGTTCAAAAAATCGGTTTGCTTGATTTTTGTCAAAAAAATCAAATTTGATTTTTAAAAATAAAAAATCAATTTTAAATCCAAAAATCAATATTTTAATAAAAAATTAGCCAAACACCTTCTGCCCCCACCCGGGTTAAAAAAACCACGGTGGTGAGGTGGGCATCTTTGATTATACTTGACCATGGTCTTTATTTAGAAGCGATGCGGCTTGGGCATGGTGGCGAGTCCAAACATAGCGGAGGCGCAACATGCCTGGCGGAGCTCGGCTAAGGTGGGCGAAGCGCGGGCATGGCGGAGGCGTGCTTGAGTGGCGTGAGCTTGATCGGCGTCGTGGCGTGTGAGGGCATGTTGTAGGCCAAGCCCAACAACGACGGCTCAACATGCTTGAGACAATATATTTTTTAATCCTCTTGGATTTTTATCGGAAGCAAGCATTGTGAGTTTGTGATGACGGTAGTAATCTGAAGTTATTTTACGTATTTCTTTTGTTTTCTTTTATTTGTCTTTCCTTGATCAAGAGTCATGAAATTGAAAATGGTGACAAGGATGAGATTTAAGAGTCATGAAGGTTAAAGGCGGGTGACTTTACGAAGATAGAGGAAAGGAAGGTGAGATTGAGGAGACCAAAAATCAAGAGGAGGTAGCAGTTGAAGTGGGAAATTCTCAAGCAGACATGGTGGGGCAAAAGCCAAAAGCGAGTCAGCGGACAAGGATGAAGCGTGGTTTGAGGCGTGGCGTGTCCCTGATGGGAACCGGGAGTTTTGGCTAATATAGCACTTTTATGCATGTAATAGCAAATCTAGCTTCCTCTTTCGCCAAATGCAAAAAAATCGCCTTCCGTGCACCAGACGCCTGGCGTGATTAGTGTGCCCTTTGCGTTGTGTCCACAGAGTGGAGCAACCAGCGTCCGTGCGCCCGCCCATACTGTGTCCGTGCACCATGCGCTTGTCGCCCGGCACCGTCGGCCGCATACCCTGCCCGTCATCTCGTCCGTGCCACAGGTGCCTGGACTCGGCCTACCGTGCCCGGGCGCAGACGTGACAACGTGTCATTCATGCTACTCGGCCCTCTGCCGCATAGATCACGGTGTCTTTTCTTGCATTTGGCGCGAAAGGGAGCTAGATTTGCTATTTCAATGGTGCCATATTAGCCAAAAACTCCCATAACAAGCTTCGAAGGAGTCAGGGCAAAGTCTGGTGAATCTGCCTAAGTGCAATAGGAAGAACTGTTGAAATCGAGGCGAAGAGCTGAATGTTGATCTTTGCGGATTACGGGCAAATAAGAGGCGAAACAAGGAACTCATCGCCGAAATTTGAGTAAGCGAGTTGATGTGGAAGACAAATCTGAAGATATGCTTTCGACAAGTCCTCGACAAGACCAAAAAGCGCACCAAGGATCTTTTGGTCTTTTGTTTGGTCCCTTAATCGTATTATGGTGGATGTCGATTGGTGCATCCGAGTTCTGAGGATAGATGCTCGAAGTTATAAAAATATTGCTCAACGTAAAACATAAAGGTTCACAATAGCTAAATACAAAGTACAAATTAGTGCGTATCGGAGATAACATAAGTAAATAATTTAGAGAAATTACAAAATAAATAAGAAAAAAACAATATAACTCTATCCACAAAGATTTTAAATCTCTGACTTTCCCTTTATGCTCTCTGGTCTATATTTCAAAAGACACAATTCACCTATTACAAATCAAGAACAACCTTTGGAAATTTAAGATTTAAGAATTTAATGAGAATTGAGAGTTAGATGTACTGTGTCACCGGATGCTCGGCTGACTTGATGTGTGTTGTTTTCCTACAAGGCTGCGATTAGTAGGCGAGAGGGGATGAAAGGCTGGTCTTTGGCGGGGCAATCGAGGCGTAAGGATACGAGAAGAGCAGGGTTAAGCCTTCAAGCGCTTAGCGAAGCTGCGTCCTCGACCAGCAACTAAAGCTACGAACACGTCTAAAGAATCAAGAAGCGAACTATATGTTTTATTGCTTATGTGGGACCGGTTCCAGAATCCAAATCCTCTGTGAAAGACAACATGCTATTCCTGGATCAATAGATAGCACTCACGGATACATCAACTGAATCAATTCATACAGTCGTAGATTAAACCATACCATTCATTAATTAACACCTGAGTTTACATAGACGCGTCGGGTCGGGTTTTACAAAGGGGCGCACAAGGCCAAAAGATTACATTACAAAAGCGAGCGACAGCGGAAGCAAAAGGGTGGCGCATCTCTCCACGACAGCGGCGGGGAAACCGTGTCGTCGATATTACCAAAGACTCGAGATAATATAGGATGCTGCATAAGCACCAGCGAGTCAACTAGGCTGAGGGTGAGACTAGAGCAACTAAAGACTAGACTACGCTTCATTCATCTCCAAGGCCTCCAACTTGGGATCCTCGTAGTAGTCGTAATCCTCGGATTTCACCTTACGAGTTTGGGGGAAAGAGCGAGAATGAGCACATCTACAGTGCTCATGAGCCAACACACAAATGCAATTATATATATATGCAAGGCTTAACAAGGGATGGCTCGGGTTCTTTTATTTGCTAAAGCAAGTTTTCAATATACTATAGTTACAAATCCTATGACTTAGCATTTTTAACAAATTGCAATTTTATAAAAGAGAGTAATGTGCAATAATTAATAACAGAGAGGTTACCTCCACCTTCATGCTTATTTTGATTAAGGTTACATCCACCTTATTAACAACAACTGGGTACATCACCGAGGAAAAACAAATCGAGGCTAGGTAGCCCACCACATTTTATACCACCCACAAAGTTTTGAAATAGAACTAACTCAAGTTAAGTTCCCATGTCATAACTGACCGTAAGATGCAATTTACATTTAAGCAGTTTAATACTCTGCGAGATTGTACACTTTACCCACAAGAGATAATCGTCTTGATATATACACGTTTCCTTAGACATGTGAATCAAGGAGATCACCACAAGGCCTTCTGATGCACCCAGCGATATTAGTTACACAGCTAAGGTTTAGTCCTCGTGGGGTTCGTCCATGTAGATCCGTTAACCCTTACTTAGACCCCCTCTTGCGCCATCTAACGACTTACGTCGCGCACCCCGACACCCCTCGCCACAAAGGCTCATGGCGTCGCGAGTCATCTCCCTGGTGCAACTCGTATTGGCGGATACAAATTATTTAGCCAGGTTGTAATTCTGAGACTTGTGGTTGTACTTGTTTTACAGAGGTCATGACAAGATTAAGTCCTTAGGGTTATCTGGCGGTTCCTTCCACATACTAGTATTCCCTTGGGCTACATTAGTACCCACCAACATACCGGTATCCCTTGGGCTTTATTAGCGCCCATAGCGCATCATCCATCATACCATCGCCCGAGATGGGAAGCGAGTTATTAGGGTTTTGAGAGGAAAACCAAATTATCACTTTTACCTCGGTCATTTCCCATAATGACTGCCCAAAACCAATTTTATATTTGAAGAGATGATGATTGGGGTATTTAATACCCGGTACTTAAACAAGACTAGCATGTAAGCAAAGTACAACCTATAACTAATATTACCATATAGATTACTAGGGTGACATGGAATAATGGATTCAATTATCAAGGGATGGCATATTAACTAATTAATCATCAAATGGGTATCTAACTACCTTAAGCTTTAACATACATTTGATTCGAAATTAAAGCATGCAATTTGCTATTTTAAACAAACATAATTTGCATAAAATGTAGGTTCAATATGATCAAAGTATTGACTACGCCTTGGATATAGGTAAGAGGATCTTGACAATCTTGAGCTTGATCAACTTGGAGGTTCTCGCGTCTTGAATCCTAATCGGACGATCGCTTTAGGAAAAAGAGCACAAACAAGCAAAGAGAGCAAATAAATAATAAAGAACAATAAATGAACTCCAAATTGAACAAGACCTATGCCATTAGCAAGATCTTGAATTAACAATTTTTAGAAACTTATTTCATAATTTTTGGAGTTAAAGCGGAGGAGATATGAATTATCAAAGATTAAATGACTTGAAGGAAAAAAGAATGGTCCACGACCGATGTGTGTGGACCCGACCTATAATGCCTTTGGAGCATTGGTTCTGACATAGGAAAAAAGGAGGCCCACATGGCGTAAAGGGAGGGAGGTGCAAGCAAATGACATGTGGGCCCAAAATCAATTATCTAACTTGATTTTTCCCCAGTGATTTACTCTGCTTCTTTCTTTGCTTCTGAGAGAAAGCAGGCAGCCTTGGCCTGAGAGCCAGAGCAGCCCAGAGGAGTAGCCAGTGAGTGAAGCGGTGTGAGGTCGCCAGGCAGTCTCTGTGTGTGTGGCCAGCCTTGGCTGACAGGCAGGCGCATTGGGCAAGCTGCAGGCGCGCCAGTGGTGGAAGCAGCGTCATGGCCGAGCCCAGCTGCAGAGTCTGTGATGGCCTTGAAACCTAGAGGTGGGCAGGTTGGCTCGAGGCGGCCGGACCCGGCGGCAGCGACCAGCAGGCGGAGGAAGGAGGCAGGCGGCGGGGCGACTTCAGTGGCAGGGACAGACGAAGGGAGGTGGGGTTGGGACCTGGCGTCGCGAGGATGCTCATGTGCAGTTCCCGGGTGAGGAGCTCACGGGCAGGCGAGCAAGGCGGGCAGTGCGGCCAAGGGAGGAGCTCATTTGTCCTTTTGGAGCTTACCGGGGCGAGGAGGCGGCGTGGAGGAGCTCGGGGAGAGAGGGGGCTTTATAGGACCGAGGGCCAATGGGAGGCCTTGAGAGGTCAAAGCGGGGCAGGCGGTTGCAGCATGGGCGTGATGTGAGTGACCAGCGAGGTCGCGAGACATAGGCGGCGAGAGGATGGCCAGCAGCAGCGCTTGCTCTTGGCATGGCTGATCCTGGCGAGGCAGTGGATAGCAGTGATGTGGCCAGGCTTACGCGTCCGGCGGCAGAGCGAGGGGCTGGTGGCGGCAAGGCCTTGACAACTAACAGGCCAAGGTGGTTAGCACGACAAGGGCGGGGCTGCGCGCGCAGGGGAACCAAGGTCATGAGGTGGAGTGCGGCTCGGCGGGCGGGTAAGCCTGTGGCGAGGATCAAGGGATGGGGCGGCTCTGCGGCGGCGAAACAAGCGGCGAGGCTGGTGCGGTCTGAAGCGGCGAAGCGGAAGGCAGTAGCCACAACCTGTGGCGAAGGATGGTAGCTAACTTCTTTACCTGACGTCGAAGGAAGCGGCGAAATTTGGTGGTATGTGACTTAGGGGAAAGACCTCGAGGCGGCTCGGTGGCAAGGAGGTGGGCCAAAGGCGAGGGAAGAAAGGCCAGAGTGGGTTGGGTGACTTGGGCGAGGGAGGTGGGCTTGGCAGGAAAGCGATGGGCTGAGCTCAAGAAGGAGGCGAGGTCAGTTCAATTCGGCAGGGACTCAAAGCGGAGGAAAATCTCCAACCACGAAATTTGAATTTCAAATGCTTCAAACATTACATTTGAAACCTGAGCAGAAAGAAGCGGAGGTTTTGAAAATAGTTGATACTTGAATTACGGCGAAGAAGCGAAAGCGGAATTAGTATTCACTATTTATTAGTCAAAGCAGACGTTACAAATCTACCCACCTTAGCGGAATCTCGACCCGAGATTGAGCTTCGAGCGCACCTCTTAAAGCAGGCTGCTTGGGTTCTCTTGGCGGCAACATAGTTCACTTGGCCTTGGTTACGGCTTTGGCCGTGCGAAATGATTACGGTTGCTGAGAGGTCGATGGCTACCTTTGCGGTGAAATCTGTCGTTGAGTTAGTGTGGCTCCCAAGATGGAAAACACAGGTGTGACTTCGGCTTTGAGGGCATCTTTGGCAAAGTGTCCTTTTCTCCTGACTAAAACAACGAAGATGTGCTATCGGGTTCGCATTGCGGTTTGTCCGTGAGGGAGAGCACGGAAACACTTATTTGGGACACGAGGGTTGCAAGCTGGAGTTTCTTGAGATGAAGCCACTAGTGGGTGGAAGGGCCGAGCTACCTTGGAATCTTGTCTTACGTGAAAAGCTACCTTGGGGCCGAAATGCCATCTTTCTCTTGCGGTGACCTGCGATGTTGTTCTCATTTTCGATCTGAGGGCTTTGTTGACCCGGTTGGTGGAAAATTTGGAAAAGTCGTGGAGGATAAGTGACCTCGCATGTCTTGGCGCATACCTTCGGCCAGCGATCAATCTTTTCCTCTTCATCACCTTTCGTCATTGGGGGCGTGGCGGGCAAGTTAGTTGAACTTGGTTAGATATTCATTGGTATCATCTACTTACCTTGAGAGCTCTGAATTCATTTTTCTTCAATCTCATTGTCTTAAATTTGATGCGAAGTTGGTCTGAAAAGTGCTTTGAATTCCGTCGAGGAATTATGCGCAAAAGCGGTGCATCTTCTGTAGTGGTGCTTCAACAATTTCTTCATGGCGGCTCGGTAGCGAGGGCTAGTTGAGATCCGACCGTAGATGCAACTTCTTACAGTTCTGCTGCTTCTTCATCTTCTTGGACTCTAGTTGTCATTACCTCGGGCGTGAGTAATTTTCCACCGACGTGGCGGCTCCTTTCAGTTGATGGGTGGCGAAGTCCACCTTATCTTCGTCTGTGCAGCGAGCAAGTCGAAGTTTCTTCTCCGTGTCTCTAAGCCAATCTTCAGCTTCAAGAGGTTGATAGGCTGCTTTACAAAGGTGAGGGTCTTGTCCTAAGAAAGTCGTGAGTTTGGAATTGCGGCGGCGGTCCGGTCTGTGATTGTTGGCGATGCTGGAGAATCTGAGTCTGTTGTAACATCACTTGTTCCATTGTTGAAATTCTTTGGCGGTGGGGAGGTAGATCTTGTCCTTAGCCCACGACCATGGCCTGACCTCTTCCTCGACGATTACAGCTCCGCAATTTGGGCGGCGGCTCTTCTTGGCGACATCTAAAGGAACAAAGCTCGAGCGAGGAGGAAGGGCGGGGTATATATATGAGGTTACTAGCCCTCTAGAGCACCACAAAGAACTTCAAACCAACGAGGAGAAACAATCAAATACAATACAAAGCCTAGAGTGGCTGCATTATATTAAGAGGGTTAGGTGTTACATGACTCCTGAACATAGCATATAGGCCATGCTAAGCCACGACACAGGATACAAACACAACGTCTACAAAAGAAAGAAACAAGAAGTGCTCACAACAAAGGATTGCCTAACAAGCACTGCTGGCTAATCTAGACTAATCCTGACTACTGCAATATGACGACGAAGATCTCGTGCTCGAATTCTCCCTCCTAGAGAGGCTGAAAGTAGTGGAAGGGCATCTTCACCAGAAAATCCTCATGCATCTGGACGGTAGGAGTCTTGGCGAGCGTCTTTGCGTCTTGGGCTGCCGAGAATAGCTACTCTGGGGTGTCATGGGTCGAAAGATATGAGCATTACACTCGCCCTCCTTGGCATAGAGGAAAACCTCCATGGTCCATGACTCTTGATCCATGGTCTGGGTCTTTCTGCCTCTGAAAATAGGATGGCGGTTGTATCGCAGGCGTACCATGAGTTGGCGAAGAATGTCTACGCGCTCTTCTCCATCTACTTCATGAGAGCAAAAGTCCGGGGGCCATAAATCGGAAGGGTAGCCATTTACAATTTTGGAGCAGGAGAAAAGTTCAAGGCGAGTAAAAACTCAAGTGAAGTCAAGATAAGTAAAGAACTAAGAGTGGTAGAAGGAGCAATAAATCGCTATATTTTAACAACTCTTTCCTTAATTTTTGAAAATAGGACTCAAGTCCTTAGGGCTCGACCAATCTAGCTAGGGCTCCTACGGTCGTATGCTCACGATACCGGCTCTGTGGGACCGGTTCGAGAATCAAATCCTCTGTAAAGACAACATGCTATTCCCTGGATCAGTAGATAGCACTCACAGATACATCACTGAATCAATTCATACAGGTCGTAGATTAAACCATACCATTCATTAATTAACACACAGAGTTTACATAGACCGCGTCGGGTCGGGTTTTACAAAAGGGGCGCACAAGGCCAAGATTACATTACAAAGCGGGCGACAGCGGAAGCAAAAGGGGTGAGGCGCATCTCTCCACGAACAGCGGGGGGAAACCCGTGTCGTCGATATTACCCAAAGACTCGAGATAATATAGGATGCATAAGCACCAGCGAGTCAACTAGGCTGAGGGTGAGACTAGAGCAACTAAAGACTAGACTACGCTTCATTCATCTCCAAGGCCTCCAACTTGGGGATCCTCGTAGTAGTCGTAATCCTCCGAATTCACCTTACGAGAGTTTGGGGAAAAAGCGAGAATGAGCACATCTACAGTGCTCATGAGCCAACACACAAATGCAATTATATATATATGCAAGGCTTAACAAGGGATGGCTCGGGTTCTTTTATTTGCTAAAGCAAGTTTTTCAATATACTATAGTTACAAATCCTATGACTTAGCATTTTTAACAAATTGCAATTTTATAAAAAGAGTAATGTGCAATAATTAATAACTTGAGAGTTACCTCCACCTTCATGCTTATTTTGATTAAGGTTACATCCACCTTATTAACAACAACAGGGGTACATCCACGAGGGAAAAAACAAATCGAGGCTAGGTGAGCCCACCACATTTTATACCACCCACAAAGTTTTGAAATAGAACTAACTCAAGTTAAGTTCCCATGTCATAACTGACCGTAAACGCAGTACATTTAAGCAGTTTAATACTCTGCGAGATTGTACACTTTACCCACAAGAGATAATCGTCTTGATATATACACGTTTCCTTAGACATGTGAATCAAGGGAGATCACCACAAAGGCCTTCTGATGCACCCAGCAGTATTAGTTACACCGCTAAGGTTTAGTCCTCGTGAGGTTCGTCCATGTAGATCCGTTAACCCTTACTTAGACCCCTCTTGCGCCATCTAACGACTTCGTCGCGCACCCGACACCCTCGCCACAAAGGCTCATGGCGTCATGAGTCATCTCCTGGTGCAACTTCGTATTGGCGGATACAAATTATTTAGCTTGAGGTTGTAATTCTGAGACTTGTGGTTGTACTTGTTTTACGAGGTCATGACAAGATTAAGTCCTTAGGGTTATCTGGCGGTTCCTTCCACATACTAGTATTCCCTTGGGCTACATTAGTACCCACCAATATACCGGTATCCCTTGGGCTTTATTAAGCGCCCACCAGCATCATCCATCATACCATCCGCCCGAGATGGGAAGCGAGTTATTAGGGTTTTGAGAGGAAAACCAAATTATCACTTTTACCTCGGTCATTTCCCATAATGATGCCCAAAACCAATTTTATATTTGAAGAGATGATGATTGGGGTATTTAATACCCGGTACTTAAACAAGACTAGCATGTAAGCAAAGTACAACCTATAACTAATATTACCATATAGATTACTAGGGTGACATGGAATAATGGATTCAATTATCAAGGGATGGCATATTAACTAATTAATCATCAAATGGGTATCTAACTACCTTAAGCTTTAACATACATTTGATTACGAAATTAAAGCATGCAATTTGCTATTTTAAACAAACATAATTTGCATAAAATGTAGGTTCAATATGATCAAAGTATTGACTACGCCTTGGATATAGGTAAGAGGATCTTGACAATCTTGAGCTTGATCAACTTGGAGGTTCTCGGCGTCTTGAATCCTAATCGGACGATCGCTTGCAGGAAAAAAGCACAAACAAGCAAAGAGAGCAAATAAATAATAAAGAACAACAAATGAACTCCAAATTGAACAAGACCTATGCCATTAGCAAGATCTTGAATTAATGAATTTTAGAAACTTATTTCATAATTTTTGGAGTTAAAAGCGGAGGAGATATGAATTATCAAAGATTAAATGACTTGAAGGAAAAAGAATGGTCCTGACACGATGTGTGGACCCGACCTATATGCTTGGAGCATTGGTTCCTGACATAGGAAAAAGGGAGGCCCCATGGCGACCAAAGGGAGGAGGTGCAAGCAAATGACATGTGGGCCCAAAATCAATTATCTAACAGTTTTCCCAGTGATTTGCTTTGCTTCTTTCTTTGCTTCCTGAGAGCAGAGCGAGAAACCTTGGTGGCCTAGGGCGGCGGCGAGCGGCCAGTGAAGTGGCAGTGAAAGTCGCCGGGAGGCCATCTCTGTGTGTGGCCTTGAGAAGCGAGAAAGCCTTGAGGCGGCAGGCGGAGAGGCGCATAAATGGCCTGCGCCCGATGGTGGGCAGCGTCATGGCGAGGCAGCGCCTGCAGTCTTGTGATGGCCTTGAGCCTAGAGGTGGAGCCGGGTTGGCTCGGGGCGGGCCCGACCCGGCGGCAGCAGCAACCTGGCGGAGGAAGAGGCCTTGGGCAGGGCGACTTCGGCGGCAGGGGCGATGAAGGAGGTGGGGTTGGGACCTGGCGTCATGAGGATGCTCATGGCGGTTCCCGGGTGAGAGCTCACGGGGAGGCGAGGCAGGCAAGGCGGTGCGGCCAAGGGAGGGGCTTCGGCTGTCCTTTCTGGAGCTTACCGGGGCGAGGAGGCGGCGTGGAGGAGCTCGGGGAGAAGGGGGCTTTATAGGGCGAGGGCCAATGGGAGGCGTGGGAGGTCAAGGCGGGGCGGGCGGTTACTGCAGCGGCATGGTGTGAGGTGACCAGCGAGGTGCGAGACATGGGCGGCGGAGGATGGCAGCAGCGTCTTGCGCTCTTCTTGTGTGGCTGATCCTGGCGAGGCAGTGGATGGCAGTGATGGCGGGCTTACGTCAGGCGGCAGGCGGGGAGGCTGGTGGCGGCAGGCGGCAACTAAGCAGACCAGGTGGTTAGCACAGCAAGGGCCAGGCTGCTGCAGGGACAGGAACCAAGGTCATGAGGTGGGTGCGGCTCGAGCGGGAGGCTGATAGCCTTGTGCTTGAGGATCAAGGATGGGGCGGCTCTGCGGGGCGAACAAGCGGGAGGCTGGTGCGGTCTGAGCGCGCGAGGCGAAGGCGAGTATGCAACCTGTGTGCGAAGGATGGTATTCTTCTTTGCCTGACGTCGAAGGAAGCGAGTAATTTGGTGGTATGTGTGTGACACAGGGAGAAAGACCTCAGGCGGCTCGGGTGGCAAGGGAGGTGGGCCAAAGGCGAGGGAGAAAAGCCAGTGGGCTTGGGTGACTTGGGCGAGGGAGGTGGGCTTGGCAGGAGAAGCGATGGGCTGAGCTCAAGAAGGAGGCGAGTCAGTTCAATTCGACGAGGGACTCAAAGCGGAGGAAAATCTCCAACCACGAAATTTGAATTTCAAATGCTTCAAACATTACATTTGAAACCACGAACCAAGAAAAAGCGGAGGTTTTGAAAATAGTTGATACTTGAATTCGGCGAAGAAGCGAAAGCGGAATTAGTATTCACTATTTATTCATCCAAAGCAGACGTTCTGACTTACCTCCTCCAAGATACATAGCTGCATATATAAAGACTTCTAAATTGCGAACTAGACCCTAATTCCTAACGGGCTTCATCTCTAATAATATAATAGAATCCAAACTGAACTCTTATTACTATAAATGGCCCTGAGGCTGGACTTGTTTTGTCGGACAATCTTGTTCGTCAAGAGACAATCACTTAAGCTTGCTTCTCACAGCCCATTTGGTCACTTGCCTCCATCTCTGATTCATACTTCACTGCCATAAAAGAATCCACAACACAATTTGCTTTTTGCTCTTTATGCGCCACTCCTAACTCGTCGGACACCGCCATGCCCTCCATGTCCGGTGGCCTTCCCCACTTGATCCCAGCCGCTCCAGCCCATTGTGCCCTCCATCCCTTTGTCGCTCGCTGGCTCACCGTGGGCCCTTGCTCCTTGCCCCTTGCCGAGCACCTTCTGCCTTGCAGCAGAACAAAATGGCGAGAGATAGAATGAGTTAGTCAGCTTGGGGGACTTGACCTAGTGGCTATTGGTGTTGGCTACTTAGGCTGATAATGGGTTGTTGGGAACTCGGGTCGCATGTACGGTGTCCGGCTGGCGCTGCCCCCCGATCACCGCCCAGCGCTCGAGCCCATTGTGCCCTCCATCCCTGTGTCGCTCGCTGGCTCACCGTCGGCCCTTGCTCCTTGCCCCTTGCAAGAGCACCTTCTGCACCGCCAGCAGAGCAAACGGCGAGAGATAGAATGAGTTAGTCAGCTTGGGGGACTTGACCTAGTGGCCGTTGGTGTTGGCTACTTAGGCTGATAATGGGTTGTTGGGAAAGTGCCCGCCTCACCCTCTTCTGACCATTAGCCTTGTGACTCTCCACTCGGGATGGCTACCACTTTGAGCAAGATGGTTTATACGAAATAGAGGTCAATTGATACACTCCTGAAGGTTGGGTGCTCAATGAGACACTTGGGATTTTTTTAAAAATATTTGAAATCATTTGCTACACCTTAGCGTATTAATGCAGCGAAGCATAGCGGTGTGCTTGAGATTAGCATTGATGACTTGCAAGCACCATGGTGTGCGGACATGTCGATGAGAAGTTGAGATTGTGCAGACACATAGTTGGTTGTGCCACTATTTTGTTCATCAGTGCAGGCGACATCTTTGCATCTTGGTCAAAAGATGAAGATGAGTTTCCTCCAAAATCGTTGGATTGTTCGAGAATCTGTAGCTTCCAAGGCCCAAGGCAAATTCATATTAGAAATGGCAAGCTATGGGTGTTGACCAGCAAACTATGCTAAGCAAGATGAAGACATATACATGCTTATGTTAGGAATGCTTCTATAGCTCCAATGGTACAAGCATTGCTTATTGACAACCATTCTTTTGCAACATACAAGGAACACTTTACTTTGGGAGACATCTTTGAGACCATATTATCTGATATTACCTACTAGAGCAGGGAGTATGATTTTTGTGCTTTGCCAATCAAAGCGAATCTACAATCAATCTATCAACACAACACAAACAAGGATCGTGGAGGCAAGCAAGAAGGAAATTAGTGTGCCTTGGGATCTGATAGTTATTTTATCCTCAAGGAAATCTTACATGGCTTAGGGACAAGCTAAATCTCATGGGCGGAGAATATCACGGGCCGGACCTATCGCTAGGATGATTGAAAGGCTAATGGGGTTGTTGTGCAATGGGATGTTCGAGAATGAGCTAAGCCCAAATCACAAACAACATGAGGTCGGAAAAAATATATATCTGAAGCCTTGGCAAAGAGAGAGCATCGAAGAACGAGAATAGACAAAGCGATAGCCTTGGCTCCTTCTTCCCCATTTCTTTGTTCCTTCCTCATATTCCCTTTCTCTGATTTTCCCAATCAAATTGCTTCTACTTCCCCATCTAAATTGCTACTCCTGTCCTTGCTTCTATTTCTCCCAATTTGTATCCAAAGTACTTGTATCTGAGTTGATTCGAGACCTTGATTCCTATGTGAGGCAAACCATTGATTGTGATTTGAGTTAATCTATTGGGATAAATAGCAGATCTCCGGGCAATGGTCACTTGGACCTTGGCGTATGGGTTCGTCATGAAGACCAACCTTGGGCCCTCGAATCGAACAGTGCGGCTTCAAATCGTAGAAGGATAAATTCGGCTCAAATCCTTGAGCGTGTGACGAGGATCTAGGATTTTATTTCTTGATGCTATGAAATCTTGTAGCACTTTCTTGATGGCGACTAAGAAGGATACATAAGTAGCCTACTATCTTAAATTTGATTTGCGGTTGTTTGTTTGTAATGTAGTTGGGTTTGTATCTGTTGCTTGAAACACTAGCACAAATTGCCATGGCAAAAAAAACACTAGCACAAATTCACAGTGCAGTTTAGGGGATTTAGTGTGTCTAGAGGTAACATATTGACTAGGCCATATGTCATAGACATATGAATGGCAAATCTGAATTGACCTACATGTTATAGACACATGAAGTGCATAAATCTTTGAATTACACATCTTTGAAGTAGCAAATAATCAAATATTCATATTATTTGAAGGTTCAATTGAATGCATGATCTTGGATTGTCTGCGTGGGATGAAGATAAGGTATGGACCACCTACGCTAATGGAGGCAAGGCTTAAACCTCAGCGTTCGATCCTCAATGCATAGCTAAAGCTGTAGTGTATCAATGTGGGCATGGAATATATCAACAAAATGATTTGTTTACCAAGTGTGAAAAATAATATCATTTTCATATGATAAATTTAAAAGTTTTCTATAGATTAGTGGCTAAAGTTTTAAAAGTTTGGCGCATGTATTTAAAAAATCAAAGACAAGGTACAAATTACGATAAAACAAGCCATGAACAGGCCTACACATATTTTAAAAGGCATCTATTTGAGAGCGGATGGGGTGGTAAAAAAGAAGGTTGCAACTCCACCTTTAACCTTTGGGCGACTTGTTTCTCCCTTGCAAGTTTGGCCCTAGTTCTCTGCTTTCTGCTTAGAGGCGGTGTAGTTAACCCTTTCCACGAGCATGACCCGGATAGATGATCGAGACAAGTGCTCAAAGCGAAACATCAAGAAGGAAGCTACGGAGACTCTGGCGGTGATGCCTTGGCGAAGATTGTAGTGAAAGCTCAAGAAAGGGTCGATTAAAGGGGTGATTTCTCGAGTTGATTCGGGAGGGTCACTTCACTTCAATATCACGAGATAATCTTGTTATGATGATTGATTGTGAGGAAGAGTGTATCCTTAAGTTTCCTTTATTGCTTTGAATGGATGTCGGGCCTCAAAGTCAATTATCACAACGAGTTTTTGTTTTGGGGTGAATCTTTGTGGAGGCTATTAAAGTCTCTAAAATTTCAATTGCAAGTTGGGGGAGCTCCCTCTTACCTATCTGGGCATAAATATTAGAAATAGGAATTTGGGTAATAGGGCAGCAAGTAAAGTGATTGATAAGATGAAGAGGAGGCTTGACAGTTGGAAGAACATTTTTTTGTCTTCAGGGGGTAGGTTGGTCCTAACTAATAGCTGCCTTAGCAGTCAACCGATTTATACTATGGGGTTTTACCATTTGAATGAGGAAGTTCAGCATAAGATGGATTCTATTAGATCTAGGTTCTTCTGGAGAGGGGCAAGTGGTTGTTTCAGATACCATATGGTTAAGTGGGAAGCAGTGTGTAGACCAAAGGACTTCAGTGGACTGGGTGTGCTCAATACAGATTGCTGAATAAGTGTCTCCTTTGCAAATGGTTCTGGAAGTTGAATAAAGCTAAGGATGAAATCTAGTTTAGGATCTTAAAAGCTAAGTATTTCCCTAAGGGGGATTTGAACCTCTGTTCCTAATAGAAGTTCTCAATTTTGGAGATCTCTTCATAAGGTTCAACCTTTGTTTAACAAGGGGGTTTCCTTTGGTGCGAGATGGGATAATTATCTCCTTTTGGCATGATATCTCAGTTGATGATTGTCCCTTAAGATCAGTTTTCCTCGGTTATATAATATTTGCTCGTCTGACTATCAAAGTAGGTATTGTGTGGTGAGAGGAACCTGGTGTATTCATTTTATTAGGAATTTTGGGAAGGAAGAAGAAAGACAATGAGGTATTTTCAAGGATTGGCTTGAAGGGGTGGATCTGAATGGGGAGATGGACAATATGGTGTGGTGTTTGGACAGTAAAGGTCAATTTTCTGTGAAGTCTCTTTATAGAAGTTTAACCTTTGGTGGGAATTATCAAATTGAGGTGCTAACTACACAAGATGCCCCCCTTGGCCAAAGGGGAGGTCTTATTCTTTTATTCCGGTAATCGGCAGTATATAGTACGACGAAGGAAACTTTTTTAGGGGTCTAAGCTAAGCGGACGCACACAACTCATGTACACCACATGTGTACATACGTGTCGTGTGACCCTACTGCATAGTGAATTGATTGGAGGCTTCATGGTCTCCGGAGTGCGGATACGTGCTGTCCACTTAACGTGCACGTCGAAGGGAACTTCTTATTCTTTTCTTTCCTTAATCGGTAGTATATAGTATATAGTAAGATAGAGGAAACTTTCTTTTTAGTGCAGGCGACACACAACCCGTCAGCTACCTCACACCACTGCGTGCCTTGGTGAAAATTGATTGGAGGCCGTGGAGCCTCCAGAGCGTGGGTACACCCACGCACCGAGCCACTGAGTTATCGCTCAGTTCTCGTGGAGGAAACTATCTGTCAGTATTCATCCTATGTATGACATCAGGTTGGGCTGGGCCATGGGCCAAGGCTTACAATTGTCCAAGTCGTGGCCCAAGCAAGTCCAAGATGGAGCAGTACAAAAGGAGCAACAACAACAATGAGGGAATTTTTTTAAAAAGATAATTACAAAAATAAATAATCGCCCCAAAAAATTACAAAAATGTGGCGACAGGAACCTATCACTATGATTTGTTGCTCATTCAGTACACAGGTGACAAGACCATATATATGTTGCCACTTTTTCTGTTGCAACAACCAAACGAGCAATGTCATGCTAATTAAACCATCTATGATTTGTGTCTTCCATTTGTTTACAATCCATTGTTTCACTTGATCGTAGCAATTTCTGATTGCAGAACAATTGATCGATTTTAGAAAGTTACTTTATTCGAGATATGCATGCAAATAATACCATATGGTTATTTCATTTTATACTCCTATAGTACAGTATAGGATCTCAATGCTATTATAGTGTGGTGGGCACCCCATAGTTTCAGTCTTGGTCAGAACCGTAGATGTGGATGTTATACTCCCCTTGTAAACATCGTAATCCCAAGTACATTGTAATCTGCAGGTTCCTTATACTTACCATATGTGAAAGAAAATAGTCATTGATAGTTCTTTCATTAGACTTGATTGCATCCTGTGAGAGACATCCTTATAGAAGTGCTATAAATCCTTGAGGTTTTGTTGAAGCATAAAAGCAAAGATTTTTTTTTGTCGTGGTAGACAAGGTTTATTTCATCAACTACAGTAATCTAGATTGGGCATCCTCATGTTCTTGATCTATTTCAGCTTCATTCTTAAATTTCAATAATCCACAATGTTTCCTCACCTATTCTGAATGAATTATGTTGGCTTACTATGTGGTGATTTATAACACTTACTATCCGTTCCATGCTATAACGCTCCATGCTATATAAAGACAGGGTGATCAACAATTGAATGTTGTTGTTGGTCAAATACAGTGATTAGATTAGAGTAATAATTACGGCGATCTAATACCAAATTACTATATTCATCAAGTTCGAAAGGTAACCAGTTTATCATACACATTGCTTCCTTGATCAAACTCTGACCAATCCATCTTCATCAAGTTCCAATATGCATGTTATTTCAGTACTTGATGATTAAGGATTCAAATTCGGTTGTCTCAATTCCTTGCATAATTTCAATCTATACGCTGTCTGCCTTCTCAATTCCTTACGAAAATTCAATCTATTGAGGTGCAGGATGATATGACCTAAGTATTGCCTATGACGTTTGATCACCACCTATTGCTCCATCATCAGAAAGCCTTCGTGGTAAGCATTTAAATTGAGGCCACTTAATCTGCATTTTCCGAAATTCTTGAATACTGAATTCCTTGATCTGTCTGGTATGCATTGTGTGTTCCAAAATTCTTGAAATGAAGCCTCTTCATGTTTGGGTTCTACAGTGTGCACTTACATATCACACTTTATGACCAAACTATCTATGGATTTGTTTTTCTTCTCAACAATAGACAATTTATGTGCGCACATTCGCACTTCTTTTATTCTCATGCAGTTTTGCTTCATTTGTTTGGTTTGCATTCTAAAACAAATTACACTGCACCTGAGGCAGTCAATGAATAACCATTTGGATTCAAAGGGTAGAATATTGTTTAACACTTTAACTCTTTAACCATCATGTGATAGATGAATTACCAATTTTGAATGCTGTACTAAAACAAATAACACTGCACATGAGGCAGTCAATGAGGCAGGTTCAACTTAGGCTTGGTGGTGAGCATGGTTCCGAATTTCAGCTGAAAATCGGTGATTTCGGTTCTATCGGCCTCGGTAGGAATTCACACCGGGTTCAAAAAAAATCGGTTTGCTTGAATTTTGTCCAAAAAAACAAAATTGAAATTTTTTTTAAAAAAATAAATCCGAAAAAATCATTTAAAAAAAAATGGGCCAAACCTGCCTTACTGCGCCCCCCTCTCTAAAATCCCTGGTGGTGAGGTGGTTGTGCTGGTTCTAGCAGCCATGGTCTTTATTTAGAAACGATGCAGCTCAGGCATGGTGGCGAGTCCAAACATAGCGGCGGAGGCACGACACGCCACAGCAGAACTCGGCTAAGGGGAGAAGCGAAGCCGAGGGCATGGCGGAGGCGTAACGCGAGTGGCAGCGAAGCTCGATCAGCATCGTGGCAGTGACGAGGGCGTGTATAGTAGGCCGAGCCCAACAACGACGGCTCAACCTGCTTGAGGCAATATATTTTTAATCCTCTTGGATTTTATCCGAAGCAAGCATTCAACTAGTTTGGTAAGACATTTCAGCGATGATGTTGAACATTAGGGGAGACACGGGCACTGTACAATATACATATCATGCTGAGTAGTTAACTGGTGCAACTTCATCATCACTCGTAATTATTCTCTACTGTATGAGTATGCCAGTAGTGCTCTTGATCTGGCAATGTGTTAATTTTAAGCAGAAGTCTGAATACTTAATGGCATAAAGCCTTCTGTTCGATAAAATCATGTCCATTTAACAGCATTGTGTTTCTTCGACTTCTTGCACGTGAAACTATCTTTGGAGACAATTAGCTTTCAAAAAAATAAAGATGAAAATACATGTAATATACTGGAAGGCTGTGATGGACTCATGGACTACAATCGACATTTAACTCAAACAATTGACAAAAAAAAAAAATTGGCTTTTTTTGTAGCCCCAATGCAAGAGCACTGTGAGTTTGTGACAGGCAGTAGTAGTCTGAAGTTATTTTCTGTATTTCTTTTGTTTTTGTTTTACTTGTCTTTCCCTTGAGCAAGAGTCATGAAATTGAAGATGGTGACAAGGATGAGATTTAAGAGTCATGAAGGTTCCGAGGCAGGTGACTTTACACGAAGACAGAGGGAAAGGAAGGCTGAGATTGAGGAGACCAAAGATCAAGAGGAGGTAACAGTTGAAGAGGGAAATTCTCAGACAGCCATGGTGGGGCAAAGCCAAAACGAGAGTCAAGCGAACAAGGATGAAGACGTAGTTTCAGGGCAGCGCGACGTGTCCCTGATGGGAACAGGGAGTTTTTGGCTAATATAGCACTTTTTATACGTGTAATAGCAAATCTAGTTTTCTCTTCGCGCCAAATGCTAAAAAAATCGCCGCTTCCGTGCACCCGGGGCACAGAGCTGGCGAGTTAGTGTGCCAGAACGCAGAGCTAGCGAGTCGTCGCTTTGGAGTGGAGCAACCAGCGTCCATCGCCCTGCCCGCCACGTGTCCGTCGCCACGCCCGTGCTGTCGCCCGGCACCGTCGGCACGCCCCGCCTTGCCCTCGTGTGTCTCGTGTCTGTGCCCTGGGTGCACAGACTCAATGCCACCATGCCCCTGGGCGTACGGACGCGACGACGTGTCGTTCCGCCGGCTACTCTGGCCCTCTGGCGCACGAACGCGATGTCTTTTTTTGCATTTGGCGTAGAGAGGGAGCTAGATTTGCTATTTCAACGGTGCCATATTAGTAAAAAAAACTCTTATAACAAGCTTCGAAGGAGTCAGGGCAAAGTCCTGGCCGAATCTGCACAAGTGCATCAGGAAGAACATGTTGAAATCGAGGAACTCATCGCTGAGGCTGAGTAAACAGGTTGATGTGGAAGACAAGTCTGAAGATATGCTACCACAAGTCCTCCGACAAGACCAAAAAGCACACCAAGGATCTTTTGGTTTTTGTTTGGTCCCTTAATCTGTTCTATGGTGGATGTCGGTGGTGCATTCAGGATTTACAGGATAGATGCTCGAAGTTATAAAAATATTGCTCAACGTAAAACATAAAGGTTTACAATAGCAAAATACAAAGTACAAATTGGTCGTATCACAGATAACATCTTAAATAATTTAGAGAAATTACAAAAGAAAAAAAAATACAATATAGCTCTGTCCCACAAAGATTTTAAATATCTGACTTTCCCTTCATTTTTAATGCTCTACGGTCTACATTTCGAAAGACACAATTCACCTATTACAGATCAAGAACAACACTGGAAATTTAAGATTTAGGAATTGAATGAGAATTGAGAGTGAGATGTACCTGTGTTACCGGATGCTCAGCAGCTGCCTGCTCTTTGTCCGCCACTCCCTGACTCATCGGACGTCGCCGTGCCCTCCATGTCCAGCTAGCTGCTTGCCCCACCAGTCACCGTCACGAGCTCCTTGCCCCGTTGTGCCCTCCATCCCCGTGTCGCTCGCTGGCTCACCGTGGGCCCTTGCTCCTTGCCCCTTGCCGAGCACCTTCCTGCACCGCCGCTTGAACAGAACGAGCGAGAGATAGAATGAGTTAGTCAGCTTGGGGGACTTGACCTAGTGGCTATTGGTGTTGGCTACTTAGGCTGATGTCGGACCCGGGAACGAAAGATCCCGAACCCTCTGTGTTCATACACCAGTCCAGGATTTCCGGTGTACACAGTTACAAAAATGATAACATAACCAAGTCTCGCATTGCATTAATAGTAAATCAGAGTTCAATACAATTGGGCATGAAGCCAAATAAATGATTAAATAACACAGCGAAAATAAGAACGATAGTAGTAGGCCAGAACGATCCGCCACAGGCAATCGTCTGGAGGCGTAGCCTAGACGTCGGTGTCCTCACCGTCCTAATAGTAGTCTTCTCCTGAAATTTTGTTGCATAAAGCAAGCATGAGCACAACTACCGTGCTGCATAAGTTACACCAATATTGAATTGTAATGCATGCATAAGGTAAACAAAGGACATTGGTAGGGTTGTTTTGCGTAAAACAACAGTTTTAATTTAAATAGTCATAATAGATTGCAAGGCCATTTTCATACAGATACTTAAAATCATAAATTTAATGACAAATGTATAATGTGGATAACCTCCAACAAAGGTGGCGGATATCCTCCAATCACAATGGCTAACCATGAATTTTTCCACAGGACTAACCATCGAGAAAACATATGTTGAATTCATTTTAAAACTAAAAACAAGACTAACTCAAAGTGGCTTTGCTAGCATGTCCATGACATGGACGGCGTATTGAATAGTTTTCTACTCTGCGAGTTTATGCGACTTACCCACAAGACACGAATTCTCTAGTTTATCGGCATATATCTATGCCTTTGCTCACTACCTTAGTAAGCGGTCTAGAGCATGTGACAAGGCCTTTACAATGATCTACCTCATAGTACTCATGCACTAAGGTTTCGCTCCTTTAGACTAACCATCCGTAGGTTCGGGGCCCCCTCTTGCGCCCGAGTAGGACTATAGTCTAACCGACACCCACTCATACAAAATGGCACGAATATCTCTGGGGTATCCAATTAATAAGCAGTCCTGCCCATACGGGGCGTGTGGTGGTCTGATAAGGCATAGCAAAGGCAGCTCAAAGGCAGGTCCTTAATCGACTTAGGCGTCTTTCAAATCAAACCACAGGCTTTAATCCTAACAGTTAAACCGTGCATAAACTGCACCCACCTTTCATCCGTTATGCCCAAGTCCAAACCATTTTAATTTTATTTTAGTGAAACCATCTTTACAAACTCTCTATGGTAAAACAATACCATAGATTTAATTTCAAACAATTGGTAATGGTTTGGCTAAATCCTCCCAAAATCAAAATCATGGTCTAAGAATTTGCTAAGCATTTCCAAACAATTTATCTATGGTGACAAGGGATGACATTTCAATATTCAAAATTGGCCATACAATAACAATTGGAATAACTAAGCATTTAAGCAGTATTAAAATAATTGACTAAAAATATGCATGCAATAATAAATTTAAAAATTGAATTAAATAACTTTAAAATAGTAGGTGCAACATGGTCAAAGTGTAACTTGCCTTAGCTGAAGTCTTGAAATTCTAAAGCTTGGAAGAATCAAATTCCCGGAATAAATAAGTAATCTAAGCGTGAAAATCGACAAATCAATAGAAATTCAAATAAAATCAAGACGACAGTTTAAACTAACTCCAAATAAAATAATTATAATTTATTTGGCTAGATAATAATTTTATAAGATTTTATAAATTTGAAACACTCAATTTGGAATTAGGAAATAAAAGATATGAATTCTACAAGTTTAAATCTTAAATTTGCAATTTAAATAGTTTCAACTTCAAAATGATAATTTAAACTAATTCCAAATAAACTAATTTTAATTTATTAAGCTAGATAATCTTTTATAAAATTTTAGAAATTTAATTCACTAAATTTGGAGTTGGAATTGAGATGATATGAATTTTACAAATTTTAATCTAAATTTGGATTTTAAATGAATTTCTAAATTCTAAAACAGAACTAAACTGAACTCTAAATTGAATAACTATACTTTATTTAGTTAGATAATAATTTTCTAAGATTTTAGCAATTGGAATCATCTAATTTGGAGTTAGGATGCAAAAGTTATGAATTTTACAAATTTAAACCTAAATCTGCAATTTAAAAGGATTTCCCGAATTATTTTTCTAAAGGAAACTCTAATTATTGCATGGTGGCGTCATACTGATATTCTGGATTTAAAATAAATAAAAACAAAATCGACAATGGGCCCTTGTGCGAGACCGGCCCACGTGGACTTAGTCCACGGGCCTGGGTGCAGGGAGGTGGCGTGATGTGGCGCGACTCACATGCCACGTCGGATCACGTAGGATCCGTGGCAGTGGCGCATTAAATGGCGCTCGCGTGGCGCCGCAGCGTGGCAAGGCCCGCGATGGCGGCGGCGCGCGAGAGACCTAAGTCGCCGGAGCTACAACGTCTTGGCGGCGTGGCGAATCGCAAAAAGAGGAGGTCACGGGGTTTGGCGCTCACCCACTCGGCGAGGTAGGGATGGGCGGCGATGGCGTGGAAGATCGGTGGCGAGTTGCGGCAGCGGCGAAGATGCGCTCGGTGGCTCTCCGGCGATGGCGGCCACGGGTTAGCGGCGTCGCGGCGATGGAGATAAATGGCGGTGGCGGGGCCAGAGGTCTGGCGGCGGCGGAATCGAACTCAATGCGTCGGGGCGGCGGCGAGAACTCAAATTCGGCGAAGAGGCACAGGGCGCGAGTGGGTGGTGGTGTTGGCGTCGGTGGAGTGAGGCTACGGTGCTCCCTTTATAGGGGCGGTGGTCGGCGGCGTGGAGAAGGTGGGGTAGTGGCGCGGCGGTTGCTTGGCGTAAATGGCGCCTGTGTGGAGAGATAGGGGAGACGAGGTGGGGTTCGTGCAGTGTCGTGCGGGTCAAGCGCCTGTGGAGAGGCGGGAGGTTAGGCGCCAGATTGGCGGCTTGCCGTCTTGTGATAATGGCGGCGAGAGCTTTGACCTCATGGAGACAAAAGCGAGAGCAGGAGCCAGAGTCATGAGGCCACAAGACGAAGAGAGGAGAAATTTGGCAGTCTTGATCGGGTCGCGGAGAGAAAGAAAGATAGAGTGAGGTAATTGCGGGACGTTGGTTTAAATCCAGCGATCATTGTATGACGTGGATCTCGGTAGAGAAGAAATGGGCCGCCTTGTTTAAATTGACCCAAAAGCTTTTAGGGTTTTAAAATTGATTTCCTATTTAAAAGAAATCAGATTAATTCATTTAGGCTCTAAAATTAGCGAGATAAATTCTGAAAATTCTATAAAAAATTCATAGAAGTTCCTAGAATTGATTTGGATTTAAATAAAATGATTCTAACTTAAAGTTGATAATAGATTTTGAATTTGAATTTCTTTTTGGCTTTAAACAATTTGAAGACAAGCTTTTAAAATTTGAGAAAATTCACAAATTCAAATAAGTTTTAAACTTTAATCAAATTTGAAAATTTTGGGCTGTTACAAACCTCCCCCTTAAGGGAATCTAGACCGAGATTAGGGATTGGCCGACAGAAGGTGGGGATACCACCTTTAATATCTTCTTCCCGCTCCCGGTGGCTTCACTTTCCGGGTGGTGGCTCCTTTGGACTTTGTATGAGCGGATGATCTTGTTAGTGTGACACGCTCTGCGGCGTCCGAGAATCTTGATTGGTCGCTCCACATATGTGAGGTCTTCTTGAAGATCGATGCTTTCGAAAGGTGCGATCTTGAGCACTCGAAGGCACTTCTTTAGGCATGAAACATGGAAGACATTGTGTCTGGCGGATAAAGATGATGGTAGCTCAGGCGATATGCAACTTCACCTCTTCTTGCCAAAATCTTGTAAGGTCCCACAAATCTGGGTGCAAGTTTTCCTTTGGTGGGAACCTTCTTACTCCTCGGGTGGAGTAACTCGGAGATAGACAAAATCTCATACGCAAGGTCAACTCTCATGGCGATTATCGGCATAACTCTTTTTAGTCGATTACGAGCTACTTTCGAGATGTTCTCTTATTGCCTTAACCTTGCTTTCGACTTCTTTGATCAACTCTGGCCCAAGAAGCGATGCTCTCCTACTTCATCCCATAGAAGCGAGTTACGCATTTCACGCCATACAAAGCCTCAAATGGGGACATCGAAGGCGGCTTGGTAGCTATTGTTATCTGAAAATTCTGCATAGGGCAAATTCTTGTCCCAACTTTTTACGTAATCAAAGCATGAGCTCGGCATGTCTTCAAGAATCTGGTTGACTCGTTCGATGCGGCCATTAAATGCGGATGATATCGCGATCTTTGAAATTGAGTCTGGTTCCCAAAGCTTCATGCGAGACTCTGCCAAAATCTTGGCGTAAACTGTGATCCTCTATCGGACCACGATCTTCTTGGGTACTCCATGCGAGACGGACTATCTTGGCCATATACAATTACGCGACTTCTTTGCTCGGGTAGGTGGTCTTGGCGGGAAGGAAATGAGCTACTTTAGTTAGCCGATCAATTACCACCCGAGATGGAATCACATCT
Source organism: Phyllostachys edulis (assembly GCA_036346405.1). Classification (NCBI taxonomy): domain Eukaryota; kingdom Viridiplantae; phylum Streptophyta; class Magnoliopsida; order Poales; family Poaceae; genus Phyllostachys; species Phyllostachys edulis. The sequence goes on from CM070566.1 coordinate 46,254,515, forward strand.
GGCCAGAGTCCTAGGAAGTCGGTGATGAAATCCATACCAACTTCTTCCCACTTCCACTCGGGGATCGTAGCAGTTGCAACAAACCGGTGGTCTTTGTTGTTACGCCTTGACTTCGTGACAAACATCACAGCAGACTCTGAACTCGGCAATTTCTCGCTTCATCTTGACCCACCAATATCTTTCCTTAAGATCTGGTACATCTTAGTCTTGCCGGGGTGAATGGAATAAAAGCGACTCATGGGCTTCCTTGAGAATCGTTGCATTAAATCCTGTGATCCGGTACCTGAGATCACGGTTTCGAACCACCTTGTTCCTTCCTCATCTTGGTGAATCCTAAAGCTTTGCCTCTTCTCATATTCTTCTTGATCTCCTTGATGTCTTCATCTTCTATCCTTTTCTTTGATCGACTCTGAAGTGTTGGTTGAACTTCCAAAGCATTCACATATCCTTGATCAACAATCTCCAAGTTTAGATGCTTCAATTCTTCATACAACTCTGGTGATTCTTGAACCAAGATGGTATTGCAATCGCCTTTCTACTCGGGGCATCTGCAACCACATTTGCCTTGCGGGATGATAATGAATTCAAGGTCATAATCCTTTATTAATTCGGCCATCTTCTCTGGGAGATTAAGGTCGGGGCCGAGTAAATATGTACTTGGACTTTTATGATCTGTGAAAACTTCACGGTGATTCCGATGAGATAATGCGCCAGGATCTTGATTGCATGAACAATCGTTGCTAACTCAAGATCATGGGTTGGATAATTCCTTCGTGTGGTCTCAAGCGGCGGGATGCATAAGCTACTGACTTTGCCCTCTTGCATCAATACACAAGGAGTCCTTGACGAGATCGTCATGAAAATTACAAAATCCTTATGAATATCTGGTAGGACCAACACAGGTGCTGAAACTAATCTCGTCTTCAGCTCCTGAAAACTTTCCTCACAAGCACTTGTCCACTCAAATTTCTTCTCCTTCTTCAGAAGTTGAGTCATTGGTCTTGCTATCTTGGAGAACCCTTCAATGAATCTGCGGTAGTACCCGGCCAATCCAAGAAACTTCTCATACGTGACAGACTTGGGTTGTTTCCAATCCATTCTTTAGCCGACTTTGGTGGATCTCGGCAACTCCTCCTGCGGACACAATATGTCCAAGGAATCCCCTTGACTTAGCCAAAATTAGCACTTCTTTGAATTTGGCATAAAACTGATTCTCCTGAGTTTTCCCAAAATTAATCTGAGGTGGTTCTCATGTTCTTCTTCATTCTTGAATAGGCGAGGATATCATCGATGAAAACAACCACAAACTTATCCAAGAATTCCATGAACACTTTGTTCATCATATTCATGAAATAAGCAGGGGCGTTCGTCAAACCGAAAGACATTACTATGAACTCGTACAATCCATATCTAGTGGTGAAAGCTGTCTTCGGGATATCTTCTGGTCTGATCTTCAGTTGGTGATAGCCAGATCTCAAATCAATCTTCGAGAATACACTTGCTCCTTTCAGTTGATCGAACAGATCATCAATCCTAGGTAGCGGGTACTTGTTTTTGATTGTCACTTCATTGAGTGACCTATAATCCACACACATCCTCATCTTGTTGTCTTTCTTCTTGACAAAGCGATCTGGGGTGCACCAAGGTGATGAACTTGGCGAATGTATCCCTTGCTCCGCAATTCTTCAATCTGTTTCTTCATCTCTGCCAATTCATTGGCGGCATTAATAAGGTCGCCGAGATTGGAGCGGTCCACAGGACTAAGTCAATTAAGAACATTATGTCCTGTCCGGTGGCATCTTGGAGTAAATCATCGGGAAAGACATCAGGAAATTCTTGCACCTTTGGTATATCTTCAAGCTTTAACTCCTTCAAGTTTGGTCGAAATGGAACTTCCTCGGTGCGGTATTGGGCTTGAATTCAGCTGTGACTCCTTCCTCATTGGTGAGAGTAATAGACCTATTGGCACAATCTATCCGTCCTTGATTCTTGGCTAGCTGATCCATTCCAAGTATTACATCCGGACCTTGAGAATGCAAGACTATCAAGTTTGCGAAGGAAACTCCGGATATCTCGAGGTAAGATTAGGGCATAGAGAATTAGTTCTCATTTCCGAGCCCAGGGAATGGATTATCATAGGATTACTTAATGGAGAAATAGGTAACCCATTTTTGCCCACAAACTTATTGGATCTGAAAGAATGCAAAGCTGCGGAATCAAAAGCAGGCTGGGCGGTATCGAATTAACGAAGCGTACCAGGGCGACATCTGGTCTTTGGGCTTCCTCTGCTTGTGGCGTGATTCACCGTCCCTTAAATGAAGCGGCCGCCGGCTTTGAAGCGCGCCGGTGGTTGGTACTCTGATCTTGCTTTGATTGGTATTGCGATTCTTGCTTCTTGGGCACTTGTTGGCATAATGCCGATCTCGTTGCAATGGAAGCATGTCACACGATCTTGATGGAGTTAGGTTCTTCTGTTGAAGCCTTGCTGAGTGCATTCTTTGCGAAGCGGAAGGGCTGAAGTATTGTCTTAGTCTTTGGGGCTCTAGGGGTAGATATTTGGAATCTACCATCTTTGGGGTGGTGAGATTGAGCAAAGCGAGGCTTGGGTTGTCCTCGAATTGAACCGGCGGCCATCCTCGCTTGCAGTTCTCCATCTCAAATGTTTGGCCTCTGGCGAAAGGCTTTATTCACCAAGCTAGCTTGGAAGTCGGTGTAGTCATTGGAGACCGGTTGGTGAGATCTCATCGTTCAAACCATCCATGAACCTTTCTGCCTTTCTTCATCACTAGCCACATCTGTTTGGGGCATAGCGAGCAAAATTTGGTTGAACTGTGCAGTATTCACCTTGTCTTGATTGCCTTGTTTGGTAGCGTGGAACTCTTTCTTCTTTAGGTTCATTATTCCCGCGGGGATATGTGCATGGCGGAAAGCCGCACAAACTCCGCCAAGTGATAGTCTGCGCATCGGCATGGGAGATGTTGTAGTTATCCCACCATTCGATCTGGGACCGGTGAAATGGTGGGAGGCAAGCGAGGACTCTCTCACGGTCGGTACCTTTGTGCAATATCCAACTTCTTTCGATAGCACGAATCAATCATCGGCATCCATCGGCTCCGTCTTTCTTTGGAAACGCCGGTGGTAGCATCTTGCATGAAGTCGGCCATGGTCAACCTCTGCGTGGAGTGGAGGTGGTGGTGCGATCTGTTGTTACTGCACATTTGCCTGCACTTGAGGGGTGAGCTAGGAGGTTAATCGAGATGATTCTGGTTTTCCATCATCTGACGTCAATCTGGTCCTTCAACTGGTGGCGGTGGTGGTTGTTGCACGGGATCCTCCTGGAAATCTGCGTTTCGTTGCCTCGACCTCGGACAACGCCCTTTGCCCGTGCAGGTGGTCACCATCTGCTAGAACTCCAAAGATTTAGGAGAGATGAGCGGATAGGGAGGGTAAATTCTAATAGCCGAAACACAAAAGAGCACACAAGACAAAAGCAGATTTTTAGAAATTCTTTTATTAATTTATTTTATTGAGATTATGGCTACCACAAGGGGTTAGTAGCTCATAATTCACAACTAAAAGTCGAGCTAAAGGAAGATGACAACTATGGGGTCTTGGGGGTATAGTCGGCTCCTTGGAGCTAGCCTCGCTTGACCTTATAGCTAGCTAGCTAGCTCATGATTATAGTCTTGATTTCTCCTCTGCCTCCTGTAATGCATTGCGGCGGTGAGCAAGTCATTCAAGAGTGTTTCGTGGCGTAATCCAAAGCCTTAACGAGATCCACAGTGCGTCGGATTGAGAATCTTACGTCTCTAGCGGAGTTGAAATCTTGTCGGCCGAGTCGGAATGTGCATCGGGTAATAATGAAACCGGTGCCATGAAGGCGATGATCGTAGAATGTAGCGAAGGTGGCGAATGCCTCTCTTGCGCATCTGAATGCCATCATCAAAGGTATCGCGGCGGATCGGGCGTCAAAGGCGTGGAAGGCGATTATGCAGTGCGAATTGGAGTAGATGAGCACCTCTACTCTCCACAGCTGTTGTTCTTTCACCTGGTACTTTAATCCTTGGAAAGTTGGCCTCTTCCGGTAACCCAGGTGCTGCATCATTTCCCAAAGTATCTCGGCCCAGTATCCAGTAAATGCTCCATGGGAAGTAGCGTCCGAGTATTTCAGCCATCTAAAATTTTGAGAAAAAGATAAGTTAGTAAACATTTTAAAGAGAAAGGTTGAGAATGACTCTGGATAGACTCAAAATAGTTTTTGTTTTTGAAAATAAGTCCTTAGGACAATTCTAGGGCCACGTTCTCTGAGCGACATGGCTCGATACCACTTTGTCGGACAGGAGGCGAAGATCCGAACCCTCTGTATTCATACACGATCCGGGATTTCCGGTGTACACGATTACAAAAATGATAACATAACCAAGTCTCGCATTGCATTAATAGTAAATCGAGTTCAATACAATTGGCATGAAGCCAAATAAATGATTAAATAACACGGCGGAAATAAAACGATAGTAGTAGGCGAGCGATCCGCCACGAGCAATAAATGCGGGCGTAACCCTAGGCGTCGGTGTCCTCGTCGATAGTAGTCTTCTCCTGAAATTTTGTTGCATAAAGCAAGCATGAGCACAACTACCGTGCTCATAAGTTACACCAATATTGAATTGTAATGCATGCATAAGGTAAACAAAGGACATTGGCGGGGTTGTTTTAAGTAAAGCAATAGTTTTAATTTAAATAGTCATAATAGATTGCAAGGCCATTTTCATACGATGCTTAAAATCATAAATTTAATGACAAATGTATAATGTGGATAACCTCCAACAAAGGTGATGGATATCCTCCAATCACAATGGCTAACAGCCCAATTTTTCCACAGGACTAACCATCACGAAAACATCTGTCGAATTCATTTTAAAACAAAAAACAAGACTAACTCAAAGTGGCTTTGCTAGCATGTCCATGACATGGCATGGCCGCCTATTGAATAGTTTTCTACTCTGCGAGTTTATGCGGACTTACCCACAAGACACGAATTCTCTAGTTTATCGGCATATATCTATGCCCTTGCTCACTACCTTAGGTAGCAGTCTAGAAACGCGTGACAAGGCCTTTACAATGATCTACCTCATAGTACTCATGCCGCTAAGGTTTAGCCCCTTTGGACTAACCATCCGTAGGTTCGGGGCCCCTCTTGCGCCCGAGTAGGACTATAGTCTAGCAAACACCCACTCATACAAAATGGCACGAATATCTACAGGTATCCCAAATTAATAAGCCGAGTCCTGCCCATACAGGGCGTGTGGTGGTCTGATAAGGCATAGCAAAGGCAGCTCAAAAGCGGTCCTTAATCGACTTAGGCGTCTTTCAAATCAAACCACAGGCTTTAATCCTAACAGATTAAACCGTGCATAAACTGCACCCACCTTTCATCCGTTCGCCCAAGTCCAAACCATTTTAATTTTATTTTAGTGAAACCATCTTTACAAACTCTCTATGGTAAAACAATACCATAGATTTAATTTCAAACAATTGGTAATGGTTTGGCTAAATCCTCCCAAAATCAAAATCATGGTCTAAGAATTTGCTAAGCATTTCCAAACAATTTATCTATGGTGACAAGGGATGACATTTCAATATTCAAAATTGGCCATACAATAACAATTGGAATAACTAAGCATTTAAGCAGGTATTAAAATAATTGACTAAAAATATGCATGCAATAATAAATTTAAAATTGAATTAAATAACTTTAAAATAGTAGGTGCAACATGGTCAAAGTGTAACTTTCCTTCGCTGAAGTCTTGAAATTCTAAAGCTTGGAAGAATCAAATTCCCGGAATAAATAAGTAATCTAAGCGTGAAAATCGACAAATCAATAGAAATTCAAATAAAATCAAGGCGACAGTTTAAACTAACTCCAAATAAAATAATTATAATTTATTTGGCTAGATAATAATTTTATAAGATTTTATAAATTTGAAACACTCAATTTGGAATTAGGAAATAAAAGATATGAATTCTACAAGTTTAAATCTTAAATTTGCAATTTAAATAGTTTCAACTTCAAAATGATAATTTAAACTAATTCCAAATAAACTAATTTTAATTTATTAAGCTAGATAATCTTTTATAAAATTTTAGAAATTTAATTCACTAAATTTGGAGTTGGAATTGAGATGATATGAATTTTACAAATTTTAATCTAAATTTGGATTTTAAATGAATTTCTAAATTCTAAAACAGAACTAAACTGAACTCCAAATTGAATAACTATACTTTATTTAGTTAGATAATAATTTTCTAAGATTTTAGCAATTGGAATCATCTAATTTGGAGTTAGGATGCAAAAGTTATGAATTTTACAAATTTAAACCTAAATCTGCAATTTAAAAGGATTTCCCGAATTATTTTTCTAAAGGAAACTCTAATTATTAGCATGGTGACGTCAGCCCTGATATTTCTGAGTTTAAAATAAATAAAAACAAAATCGACAATGGGCCTTGTGCGAGAGACACGGCCAGCGGACTTAGTCCACGGGCCTGAGCACCGGAGGTGGCGTGATGTGGCGGCTCATGCCACGTCGGATCCGCGTAGAGATCCGGCGCCGAGTGGCCTTCGCGTGGCGCCGTGTGGCAAAACCACGCGGCGGCGGCCAGCCGGTACCTAAGTCGCCGGAGCTACTAGCAGATGGCGGCGGCGAATCGCATAAAAGAAGTCACGGGGTTACGCGCTCACCCTCGGCGAGGTAGGGGCGAGGCGGCCAGCGTGGAAGATCGGCGGAGTTGCGGCAGCGGCGAATGTGCTCCGGTGGCTCTCGGCGATGGCGGCGCCTTGGGTTCAGTTCGTCATGGCGATAGAAGATAAATGGCGGTGGCGGGGCCTTGAGGTCTCTGGCGGAATCGAGCTCAATGCGTCGGGGCTGGCGGCGAGGAACTCAAATTCGGCGAAGAGGGACAGGGGCGAGTGGGTGGTGGTGTTGGCGTCGGTGGAGTGAGGGCTACGGTGCTCCCTTTATAGGGGCAGGGAGGTCCGGCGACATGGAGAAAGGTGGGGAGTAGTGGCGCGGCGGTTCTTGGCGTCGTGGCCTTCCTGCCGAGAGATAGGGGATAGGAGGTGGGGTTAAATGCGGGTGTCGTGGGTCAAAGGCGCCTGTGGAGGAAGCGTGGAGGTTGGAGGCGCTTGGATTGGTGGCTTCGCCGTCTTGTGATAATGGCGGCGAGCTTTGACCTCATGAGAGCGAAAGCGAGAAGGGGCGGTCGCGAGGCCACAAGACAGAGAGAGGAGAGGGCGGCGGTGGGGTCGGGTGCGGAGAGAGAGATAGGGAGGTCGAGGCGGCGTGAGCGTTGGATTTAAATCAGCAGTCATTGTAACGTGGATCTCGAGTGAAGGAAATGGGCGCCTTTGTTTAAATTCATTAAAGCTTTTAGGGTTTTAAAATTGATTTCCTATTTAAAAGAAATCAGATTAATTCATTTAGGCTCTAAAAATTAGCAGATAAATTCTGAAAATTCTATTAAAAAAATTCATAGAAGTTCCTAGAATTGATTTGGATTTAAATAAAATGATTCTAACTTAAAGTTGATAATAGATTTTGAATTTGAATTTCTTTTTGGCTTTAAACAATTTGAAGACAAGCTTTTAAAATTTCAGAAAATTCACAAATTCAAATAAGTTTTAAACTTTAATCAAATTTGAAAATTTTGGGCTGTTACAGCTGATAATGGGTTGTTGGGAACTTCTCGCATGTAGGGGAGTATTGAGTCGGAGAGGGAGGTTGTGGGATAGGTTGAAATTACTTGTGGGTTGAAATACAATGCGTTGAACCCCTGGTGGATGTTGTTAATTTGTTTTCTTTTTAGAGAAACTCCATAGGTGGCCAAGCTAAACCATCCATTGGGAGAATCTGTGTTCATATAATTTAGGATCTGTGTACTTAGGTTGTTAATGCCTTGCCTTTCTTCCTGCTCTGTTTGTGAATTGTGATATCTTGATCTCTTCTACTAGCATGCGTGGGAGAAGATTGTGGTGTGCTTTCCATCTTGAACTCTCCTTGGGGGGAGGTTGTCTGGTTATTGTGGTGTGGTTGTATGTAACCTGTATGTTGGATGCTGAATTAAGTGGCCGCCCCTGTACTGCTAGTTTGCTAGTGTAAGGGGAACTGAACTACTACTGCGATCTTTTGTAAGGGGAAACTGAACTACTACTTTTGGCTCCCCTGGGCCGAAAAGCAGCCCACCTACCATTTGATCCCGCTAGCCCGCTTCCTCTCGTACAGACCTGGTATGAAATAGCCTGCAAGCCAACTAGCCGGGCATGTGTCCGCCTCTACAGCCCAGTAGGAAAGTGCCCGCCTCACCCCTGCTGCAGCCTATTAGCGCGCGGCTCTCCACTCGGGATGGCTACCACTTTGAGCAATATGGTTTATATGAAATAGAGGTCAATTGATATACTCCTGAAGGTTGGGTTCTCAATGACTCTTGGGATTTTTTTAAAAATATTTCAGGAAATCATTTGCTACACCTTCTCGTATTAATGCAACAGAAGCATGGTGGTGTGCTTGAGATTGGCATTGATGACTTGCAAGCACCATGGTGTGCCAGACATGTCAGTAAGGAAGTTGAGACTGTACAGACATAGTTGGTTGTGCCACTATTTTGTTCATCAATTCTGGAGCGACATCTTTGCATCTTGGTCAAAAGATGAAGATGAGTTTCCTCCAAAATCGTTGGATTGTTCAGAATCTGTAGCTTCCAAGGTCCAAAGCAAATTCATATTAGAAATGGCAACTGTCGGTGTTGACCAACCAAACTATGCTAAGCAAGATGAAGACATATACATGCTTATGTTCAGGAATGCTTCTATAGCTCCAATGGTACAAGCATTGCTTATTGACAACCATTGCTGCAACATACAAGGAACACTTTCTGCCTGGGAGACATCTTTGAGACCAGATTATGCAGTATTACCTACTAGAACGGGGAGTATGATTTTTGTGCTTTGCCAATCAAAGGGAATCTACAATCAATCTATCACACAAGACGGAACACAACACAAACAAGGATCGTGGAGGCAAGCAAGAAGGGAAATCCGTGTGCCTTGGGATCCTGATGGTTACATTTTTATCCTCAAGGAAATCTTCGCACTGGCTTAGGGACAAGCTAAATCTCATGGACGGGAGAATGTCACGGACGGGCCTATCGCTAGGATGATTGAAAGGCTAATGGGGTTGTTGTGCAATGGGATGTTTGAGAATGAGCTAAGCCCAAATCACAAACAACATGAGGTTAGGAAAAATATATATACTGAAGCCTTGGCAAAGAGAGAAGCATCGAAGAACAGAATAGACAAGGCGATAGCCTCGGCTCCTTCTTCCCCCATTTGCTGTTCCTTCCTCATATTCCCTTTCTCTGATTTTCCCAATCCAAATTGCTTCTACTTCCCCATCTAAATTGCTACTCCCTGTCCTTGCTTCTATTTCCCCAATTTGTATCCAAAGTACTTGTATCTGAGTTGATTCGAGACCTTGATTCCTATGTGAGGCAAACCATTCGGTGTGATTCGAGTTAATCTATTGGGATCGTAACAGATCTCTGGGCAATGGTCACTCACGCGGCAGCGCGGGTTCGTCGCAGAAGACCAACCTTCTGGGCCCTCGAATCAGACAGGTGCGGCTTCAAATCTGACTGAAGGATAAATTCGGCTCAAATCCTTGAGGCGTGACAGGGATCTAGGATTTTATTTCTTGATGATATGAAATGCAGCGTAGCACTTTCTTGATGACGACTAAGAGGATAAATCTTAGCCTACTATCTTAAATTTGATTTGCGGTTGTTTGTTTGTAATGTAGTTGGGTTTGTATCTGCTGCCACAAACACTAGCACAAATTGCCACGACAAAAAAAAAACACTAGCACAAATTCACAGAGTACAGCTGGGGATTTAGTGTGTCTAGAGGTAACATATTGACTGGGCCATATGTTATAGACACATGAGTGGCAAATCCTGAATTGACCTACATGTTATAGACACATGAAGTGGCAAATGCTGAATTGCACATCTTTGAAGTAGCAAATAATCAAATATTCCTGTTGACTGAAGGTTCCGACTGAATGCATGATCTTGGATTGTTTGCGTAGGATGAAGATAAGGTGTGGACCACCTTCTGCTAATGGAGGCAAGGCTTAAACCTCAACGTCCTGATCCTCAATGCATAGCTAAACTGTAGTGTATCAATGTGGCTGCGGAATATATCAACAAAATGATTTGTTTACCAAGTGTGAAAAATAATATCATTTTCATATGATAAATTTAAAAAGTTTTCTGTAGATTAGTGGCTAAAGTTTTAAAAGTTTGACGCATGTATTTAAAAAAATTAAAGACAAGGTACAAATTACAGTAAAACAGGCCCGCGGAACAGGCCTGCACATATTTAAAAAGGCATCTATTTGAGAACGGATGGGGTGGTAAAAAAGAAGGTTGCAACTCCTGCTAACCTTTGGACGGCTTGTTTCTCCCTTGCAAGTTTGGCCCTAGTTCTCTGCTCTGCCGAGATGGTGTAGTTAACCCTTTCCACCGAGCATGACCGGATAGATGATCAGACAAGTGCTCAAAACGAAACATCAAGAAGGAAGCTGCACGGAGACTCTGGCAGCTGATGCCTTGGTAGAGATTGTAGTGAAAGCTCAAGAGAAGGGTCTGATTAAAGGGGTGATTTCTCAGTTGATTCCAGGAGGGGTCACTTTACTTCAATATGCAAATGATAATGTTATGATGATTGATTGTGAGGAAGAGTGTATCCTTAACCTTAAGTTTCCTTTATTGCTTTGAATGGATGTCAAGCCTCAAAATCAATTATCACGAAAGCGAGGTTTTTGTTTTGGGGGTGGATGCTGTGGAGGCTATTAAAGTCTCTAATAATTTCAATTGCAAGTTGGGGGAGCTCCTCTTACCTATCTGGGCATAAATATTGGAAATAGGAATTTGGGTATCTGGCAGCGAGTAAAGTGATTGATAAGATGAAGAGGAGGCTTGAGTTGGAAGAACAATTTTTTGTCTTGAGGGGTAGGTTGGTCTAACTAATAGCTACCTCGTGATCAACGATTTATACTATGAGGTTTTACCATTTGAATGAGGAAGTTGACATAAGATGGATTCTATTAGATCCGAGGTTCTTGGAGAGGGGCAAGTGGTCGTTTCAAATACCATATGGTTAAGTGGGAAGCAGTGTGTAGACCAAAGGACTTCAGTGGACTGGGTGTGCTCAATACTAGATTGCTGAATAAGTGTGTCCTTTGCAAATGGTTCTGGAAGTTGAATAAAGCTAAGGATGAAATCTGGTTTAGGATCTTAAAAGCTAAGTATTTCCCTAAGGGGGATTTCAGAACCTCTGTTCCTAATAGAAGTTCTCAATTTTGGAGATCTCTTCATAAGGTTCAACCTTTGTTTAACAGGGGGGTTTCCTTTCAAGTGGGAGATGGGATAATTATCTCCTTTTGGCATGATATTTGGGTTGATGATTGTCCTCTTAAGATCAGTTTTCCTCGGTTATATAATATTTGCTCTGATACAGCTATCAAAGTAGCTGACTGTGTGATGAGAGGAACCTGGTGTATTCATTTTATTAGGAATTTTGGGAAGGAAGAAGAAAGACAATGGGGGTATTCTCAAGGATCGGCTTGAAGGGGTGGATCTGATTGGGGAGATGGGCAATATGGTGCGGTGTTTGGACAATAAATGACAATTTTCTGTGAAGTCTCTTTATAGGAGTATAACCTTTGGTGGAAATTGTCAAATTGAGGTGCTAACTACACAAGATGGCCCCCTTGGCCAAAGGGGAGGTTTTATTCTTTTATTCCGGTAATCGGCAGTATATAGTACAACGAAGGACACTTTTTTAGGGGTCTAAGCTAAGCGGATGCACACAACTCATGTACACCACATGTGTACATATGTGTGCGTGACCCCTACACACGCTAGTGAATTGATTGGAGGCTTCATGGTCTCCGGAGTGCGGATCGTCTTTGTCCATGCGATGCGCGTCGAAGGAACTTCTTATTCTTTTCTTTCCTGTCGGTAGTATATAGTATATAGTAAGATAGAAACTTTCTTTTTGGGTACATGAGCGACGCACACAACCCGCGTCGCTACACACACCACCTGCGTGCCGCACAGTGAAATTGATTGGAGGCCTTGGAGCCTCGGGCGTGGGTACACCCACACCGAAACACATGAGTTATCGCTCGGTTCTCGTGGAGAAACTATCTATCGATATTCATCCTATGTATGACATCGAGGTTAGAGGTGGCCCATGGGCCAAGGCTTACAATTGTCAAGTCGTGGCCAAGCAAGTCCAACATGGAAGCGATACAAAAGGAGCAACAACAACAATGAGGGAATTATTTAAAAAAGATAATTACAAAAATAAATAGTAAGCCCCAAAAATTACAAAAATGTATCACGTAAATCGGTTCAAGCTGGCGGCGGATCTATCACTAGTTGAACTGGCGACAAGGACCCTCTCGCCTACCTGTCACCGGTCCAGGTACCTGTCGCGAGTTCAACTAGCAACAGTATGACATCTATAAAATCCCCAAAAAAATTCCTCCAAAACTCATTTTAATTTCAAAAAAAAAAACAAAAGAGAGGAGGATAGGAAGAGAAGAAAGGTAGCGAAGCTCTGCTAGTTCGTTGCGGAGGAGAGAGATTGACAAAGCATTAGATCTGGTGGGCCGGCCATCTTGCAGGTGCATTTTTTTGCAACCTTGTATATCATGTCAAATTATGTAGAATTACGTACAACATTTGAGCTATAGTGAGTAGAATAGCAAGTAGAATTAAGTACATAGAATTAAGTAGAATAGCAACATAGAATTAAGAAGAATAACAACTAGAATTAAGTAGAACAGTGACATAGAATTAAGTAGAAAAGCGACATAGAATTAAGTAGATTAGATAATTGTAGTCAAATTATGTAGTACATTATTTGAGATGTGTATAGTGTAGTTCGCCGTACACATGTTATGAATGTTACAACAGTCGAATGATTTAGGATAAATCAGCAGAAATAGGAAGACAACTATTAGAAATATGTAAAAAATAATCTCAGCTTTATTTAGCTTCCCATTGTGTGTGGTAATTATATTGTTAATATCGAAAATTAATTTTAAACTACGAAACTAAGAAAATAGGAAGAACTTTGTTTATTCTTTATATTTGCACTTGAAATTTTTTTAAAAATATCCTCTAAATTGGAAGACCCTATTACAAATCTGTTTAAATTCTTTGAGAGCCTAAATTAGGTTTACATTTTTGTGTGATAATTACTCTGTTAACGCTGAAAATTATTTTTAAAGTAGGAATTTTGGTTTTTGTACATGTTTCGTAGTCTTTACAATGCATGCACTTAATTTGTAGGTATAGCGGACGTAGGCCACTACAAGTTGCTTGATCTGATGATTGCCGCGCATCACCGTAGCCGCCTCAGTACTGTGCTCCCCTCGGAGGGCGAGGCGCCGATTGAGCTTGGCGTGTTGCTTGTGCGCCGCCCATCGAGGCATGGAGGTGCACCAGGCGGGTTAAGTGCGTATAGTTCTAACCTTAATGCACTCAGTCGTGATCTAACTCCTTTGCGTGCAGTCACATTTGTTCTTAATCGTTTCGACGCAGGTTGAGATCGGCAGGCCTCCTTCCACTAGTGAGGATGGTGGAGGCGACGTGAGAGGACGATCAGGACCATGATCATGGTCGTATATCTAAGCGTTTTCCATATGGTGGGCCTTCTTGGCGGTCTTTGGTTGACCGCTAGAGGCGAGCACACATGTTCCATCTTACGTGCGGGAGATGGCACCAACGATCTAGGGCGTGAGCTTCTTAGCAAGGGTTGCCTACAGGCTCCCCATGGCGGCGTGTGACATCTCGGCCACGTGGCGCCTGAGACCTCCTAGCGAGGTTCCACGATGTGCTCTTGCTTGGGCAGTACCTGAGTTGGATGGGTCATGTGCGGTTTGGTCTCTGACAGGAGGTCCCAACCCCATTGGGAGGGACACGGAGTCTTTAGCGCGTTCACGCGTAAGTTCACTCTTTACTTCTTTCGTACAATGTGCATTACATGCCGACCAAATAATTGTCTTGCCGTCCACAGGTACACTAGGAAGGGAGTACGTGGTACGATGTCTGGTTGGACGGGATGTCCCCTTGGGGTGAGGCTTAGAGTGGCGCGCGAGGACCCCATCCGGTCTTGAGGATGATCCCTCGACCCGAGGCGTCACGGGAGTACATGGAGTGAATGCAGCTAGTCGGGGCGAGGCTTCCGCTGCGTTAGGGTTGTGGTCGACCCACCACGACCGCGAGGCTGCGACGTCCGACCGTACCCTATCGGCCGGAACTCGCTTTCCCTTTGCTGTGCGTATTGAGCGGTCCTTAATTTATATTTAATTTGCGGTTATGTTTCCAACTTGTTCATTACTTGTGCATCTTGATCTACACGAAGATTCTCGAGTTGGCGGCCTCCGCGATGACACATGACAGGGGGACACGGAGGTCTGCGGCGAATCATGGAGGTGTGAGGCGAGGCATCGGATCGTGACTTGTCACCGCCGAGGACCGGTGGACCGACCGGTCACGAGATGAGGTCGGTAGGGTGGTTCCTGACCACGGGCTCTGCCGGGGCCAGCGTGGCGTGTCGTTCTGGCACCATGGTGGGAGCACCGCGGGACATTTTGGAGGTAAGCATAAGACATTCATTTCCGCTTCTTTATTTCGAACCGCACAAGTTAGTAACCGCAATCTTCTCTTGCAGGTCCGATGCTCCACCGGCACGCGTGGCAGGAGTACGCGGAGTCGTCGGGACACGGCTTCGTGCCACCAGGTATGACCACTCCGCTTGCTTGCGTAACGTCCTTTTTCATGGTTTTCACCATGATTACGTGTGTAATGTAATACTTCTTTATTTCGAACTCCACTTGTTACTAACGACAATCTTCTCTTGCGAGTCTGAGCTCCACATGTCTGCAGGCGAGTCTGTAGTCGTCGGGGCATGTCTTTGGGCTACCAGGTATGACCACCTTACTTGCTTCGTAACATCCTTTTTCGTGGTTTTCACCATGATTACGTTTGTAACGTAATGCTTCACAGGAACTACTTGGGAGTACTCTTCATTGTCGCATGGTGAGGCACACCTATCGGCACCCCTCGAGGACTTCTTCATGGACCCGTGTGACACCCCGTTCTCCTTGGAGGCTTCTCGTTGCAGTCGTTGGGATTGACCCAACCAGCGACACAACCCTCGCGACACCACCTTAGGCTACTCGCACCGATCGGGTAGTCAAGCAGCCTGATCCTCTGACGTACTCGGACCATTGCCGGACGAGGCCAGAAGCGACGCGTGGGAGTGCGCCCTAAGAGGAGCCACCGGTGATATTTGTTCCTCAAATATCGGTCATGCCATGTAAATATTAATTTCTATACAACTATTATTATGCGGTCGTGTTTGATATCTCTTTTTACTTGAAAACCGCGACCCGTGTGCGATTACGCATCGGGACACCCCACACCACCCTCTTTCTCGCCTTCCTCCCCCTTACTTTGCGCGTGACGCGGACCCGATGAGTCGACTTTGCGGCGATGTGACCAGTCAACTGCGGAGACAACGTGATCAGAAGTTAGCTTTGCTGACGTGACGTGACGAGGAGTTAACTTTGCGATGATGTGACCCGACGAGTTAGCTTTTCAAATGGCGTGATCCGGCGAGTCGACTTTTAGGGCGGCGTGACCCGCGAGCAAGCTTTTCGGGACGGCGTGACGGCGAGCGACTTTTCGGGATGGCGTGACCCGACGAGCGACTTTTGAGGCCTTTGCCTTGTAGACCGCGAATTTCCTTCAAGAATTACAATTCGATCAGCGTCTGTAATGACTTATCATATAAGTACTACCCTTCCACGGGGGTTCTCTTGCATCGGACTTCAACACAAACTCGTTTAGATGGACAAGCACTAGGAGGAGATCCGCGAAATGCAAAGGCAGTATGCGGCACGGGAGGAACAAAGGGAGCGTGCCAGGAGGCCACCTCCCCGCAATGACGCCGCCCCCATAGCAGCAACCCCTACCAGAACATCCCAACCGAGCGTTTGCCGCAACACCCGCCTAAGGGGGAGACGCCATCCCTCTGTTAGTGCAGAGACAGATGCAAGTTCTTCAAGTCTAAGCACCGGCTAAGCCTGGGCATATGTTACTAGGGTTGTGCGAACTATTCCAACGACTATCCCGACCGCCGTTGGGACACGAGATGCTACCGGCAGTCGGTAAGGACAGGTAGCAGTATGTTTCCCTACTATTTCTCTTTGAAAGTCGGCACTAACAATCTCTCCCGTCTACTCGTAGTCCCCGGATCCGCTATGTAGATACCGCAAGTGGATCGACCTAGAGATCCACCCACATGACCGTGGACTCTCGATTGTGAGTGGGATGCCAGCAGTACCGTGAGAGGAGGGAGGAGGGCGTCCTGTGAAGAGCACAACCGGCATATCCGTGGGAGGCGAGGCCCATCTCGGCGTCTGCAGTCTTTGGGAGCACGAGGCTCACGAGAGAAGCACGAGAAAAAGAAATGGTGGCCGGCGCTAAAGCGGCAAACAAAAGTACAACGCCGAGCTTCGCAAGGAAGACAAATGGCCTCAGTCCACGCAGTAGTCCGACCCTCTTCGTCCATATGTCCCATATATTTCTAATTCCCTAAAGACACGCGTGTACCATCCTTGGTTCGTTAGCTTGCGTGCCATGTAACATCTCTTGTCGGATCAACTGTCATGTTGTTATCGTTGCGCCATTTCTCCAATATTGTGCACCGTGTTTGAATTCTATAGCGCATCGTAATATAACTTACCTTCATACTTACGAATCATTAATATGTCAATCGTCCTCACAAAATTCTCTAGCGCATCACAATATAACGTACCTTCCGTTGACGCATCACTAACATATTTACGTCTTTGTTCGAATATCTGAAAATAACAAACACACCAACCAACATAGGGTCCTGCTTTCGCCGGTTCAACTGGCGACATCTCCCTGTCACAATTTGAAATGGCAACATGTAGCAATAATATGTCGTGCATGTACATGAGCAAATGTATGAATTCACGGTGCATCACAATATCACTTACCTTCCTACTTACAAATCATTGATACCCCAATCGTCCTCGCAAAATTCTTCAGAAATTCACCGTACTAGAACAACATACGATGATCACAAAATGTTATTGCGAGTCTAACAGATTTCGTACCGTTTGAAATATATGAAAATCACAAGTAGACAAATCAGTTTAGGGTCTGATGTACCTGTCGCCATTTCAAATAGCGGCAGATATCCTATCGTCGATTGGCGACGATTGAACTAGTCGCCCGATTCGCGATTGAGCAACAGAGGCGAGAGGTCCCTGTCACCAGTTGAACTGGTGATAGGTTCTGTCGCCGATTCAATTGGCAGCGAGGACATATTTTTGTAATTTTTAGGGGTGACTATTTATTTTTGTAATTATCTTTTTTAAAAAATATTATTTAAAAAATCAGCAATGAGGAAGGCATCGAAGACTGGAACCTTGCGGCGGCCACATCTGAACCTTGTACTGCTCTTCGCGGATCCTCTGATTCTCTTCTCAAACCTCTAATTCTCTTAGTTGTACTCTTGACTCCTCTGCAATCTGTATCCAGTCATGTTGGTTTGCTGGTTGCTAAATCACTAACACTGTCACGTGGAGACTACCTCATTATTCATCCGATCATTGCTCGAGATTTGCGAGATCACCATCGGATGGTGACGGACAATCCTCATATGGGGATGGACCCATAGAAGAGTTCTCCCAGTACTATCATTTGATTAGGAGCTGGGCACATGCGGTGGGAAGAAAATTTGCTGAGAGGATGAGGTTCTCTTCATCAACCGTTGATTCCCCTTCGATCAACCCAATTGAATGGCATCGATGATTGGCGGCGATAAACATCCAGAACGTAGCGTCTTGTCTTGACCGGAGGGAGAGGAGGAGGTCTTTATTATTTAATCCTTTGTTTCGGTAGTGCGACGTGAGTGAGAGCATCTCCGGCCGATCCCACGCGTGAACACGGGTTGCTTTACTATGGGTCTCCATTTTGGAGGCAAGCCCGGCTGCAGGCTACTTCATACCAGGTCTGTACGAGAGGAAGCGGGCTAGCGGGTTCAAATGGTAGGTGGGCTGCTTTTAGGCCCAGGGAAGCAAAAAGTGCAAAACCACACGAGAGATATTTCGCGCACCATCCATCTCAGAATATTCGCGCAAGAACGCAGACATTTTCTGTTCACTGGATTTACTCTTACCTGTCCCAACATCTAACTGTAAATTAGTTAGTTGCCAGTTCTTTATTACCTTTCGCTCTTGTTGTTCATTGATATTTCTTCCTCGGAGAGTGGCGACTCTATCTCATGCAAAAGATCACAGTAGCAAACTAGCAGTACAGGGGCGGCCACTTAATTTAGCATCCAACTTACAGGTTACATACAACCTACAACCACACCACAATAATCAGACAACCTCCCCCTAAGGAATTCTCACTCAATTCTCATTCAATTCCTTAATCTTAAATTTCCAGTGCTGTTCTTGATTTGTAATAGGTGAATTGTGTCTTTTGAAATAGAAGGTAGAACATTCAAAAATGAAGGGAAAGCTGTAGATTTAAAATCTTTGTAGGATAGAGTTAGATTGCAATTTTCCTTATTTATTTTGTAATTTCTCTAAATTACAAAAGATGTTATATCTAGTACGAGCAATTTGTACTTTGTATTTTGCTATCCTGAACATTTATGTTTTACATTGAGCAATATTTTTATAATTTCGAACATTCTAGATCCACCACTGACATCCACCGTAGAACAGATTAAGGGACCAAGCAAAAGGCCAAAAGATCCTTGGTGCGCTTTTCAGTCTTGTTGGAGTACTTGTGGTAGCATATCTTCAGACTTGTCTTCCAGGTCAACCTGTTTACTCAGCCTCAGGAATCAGATATGAGTTCCTACTTCCTTGCTCGCCCTTGTTTCCCCAGAATCTAGCAGCGTCAACGTTCAGCTCTTCGCTCCTCGATTTCAACAGGTTCTTCCTGATGCAGTTGTGCGGATTCGGCCACGACTTTGCCCTGACTCCTTCGAAGCTGGTTATGGGACCGTTGAAATAGTAAATCTAGTTCTCTCTTTGTGCCAAATACAAAGAAGGCACCGCGTCCGTACGTTAGAGGCCTGGAGTCGTCAGCAAAATGACACGTCACCGCGTGAGTGCGCCTGAGTCCGTGCGCCTAGGTCATGGGCCTTGAGCACATGGGGCGGGCGTGGCGCGAGCGAAGGCAGGCGAGGTGCCGCAGACGCGGACGTGGCTCTGCTCCAAGGCGCACTGACTCATCGGCTCCATGCCTCGGGCGCACTGATTCGCCAGCTCCGTGCCCTGGATGCACGGACTCGCCGGCTACGTGTTCCGGGAGCACGGACTCGGCACCACCGTGCCTCGAGCACAGACGCGACAACGTGTCGTTCTGCCGGCGACTCCGGCCCTTTGGTGCACGGACACGGTGACTTTTTTTGTATTTGGCGCAAAGAGAGAGCTAAATTTACTATTGCGTCGCATAAAGAGTGCTATATTAGCCAAAAACTCCCTGTTACGGTTCCCATCAGGGACACGTCGCACTGCCCCTGAAACTACGTCTTCATCCTTGTTAACTTCACTCTCGTTTTGGCTTTGCCCCACCATGGCTGTCTGAGAATTTCCCTCTTCAACTGTTACCTCCTCTTGATCTTTGGTCTCCTCAATCTCAGCCCTCCTTTCCCTCTGTCTTCGTGTAAAGTCACCTGCCTCGGAACCTTCATGACTCTTAAATCTCATCCTTGTCACCATCTTCAATTTCATGACTCTTGATCAAGGGAAAGACAAGTAAAAGAAAAAAAAAGAGATACAGAAAATAACTTCAGATTACTACTGCCTGTCACAAACTCACAATGCTCTTGCATTGGGGCTACAAAAAAAGCCGATTTTTTTTTGTGTGTGAATTGTTTGAGTTAAATGTCGATTGTAGTCCATGAGTCCATCACAGCCTTCCAGTGTATTACATGTATTTTCATCTTTATTTTGCTGAAAGCTAATTATCTCCAAAGATAGTTTCATGTGCAACAAATCACAGAAAAACAATGCTTTTAAATGGACATGATTTTATCGAACAGAAGGCTTTATGCCATTAAGTATTTAGACTTCTGCTTAAAATTAACACATTGCCAGATCAAGAACACTACTAGCATATTTCATACAGTAGAGAATAATTACGAGTGATGATGAAGTTGCACCAGTTAACTACTCAGCATGATATTTATATTGTACAGTGCCAGTGTCTCCCCTAATGTTCAACATCATCGCTGAAATGTCTTACCAAATTAGAAAGAAGCAACCATCAAGATGAATATTTCGACCCTCAAATTTACTTCTCACACAGAGTACATGTACTGTTTGTTCCAGTGCTATCCACAGTACGGCCACAGCTGAAGCTGCTTTCTTGATAATTCGCCAATGCATTGCAGGCTAAATATTGGTTGCTGATCACTTGACCCGGAAGCCGTTCAGAAGTTAATTCACCATCCTAGTGCAAAAATGTCCAGAGCCCCTTGGTCTTGGTCGGAAGGCGGCGCAGTTCCGTCGAGCGGCGGCGGCTGGAGGGGCAGTTGCTTGCTTGGGTTTGGGTCTGCGCACCGTCCGATCAATATTATATTACACGGTCCAGATTGTAGCTGAGAGTAGAAAGGGTCAGAAGGATACCCAACTCTGGTTGCCATTTGGGTATGCTGTTCGCCCGGAGTCAGACGCTGTCCATGTGTGGCCAGTGTTGTTCATATAGTGCACAGTTGATGGCTCTGGACTCTGGTAGGAACGAACTTAGGGTAGCTTAGTCAGTGGTTAGGGTTAAAAGATTTTGTTCAGTACGGCGACTCGCATCTTCACCTACTAGGACTTGCGGATGTGTTCTCTAAGAATTTCTATCTTAATTCTGTTAAGATTAGAATTCCTACTTCTTTTGAAGGGAACTAGGGGACAATATATAAAGCCACGAAGGGTGGTTATAGAGAATACAAGCCACAAACCAACTAATTCAAGAGGTTTACAAGAGAATTAGAGGCTAGGCTATTTTTTAGCACTAAATTCTTGTATAGAACAAGGATCCTAAAAGGTTCGAGAGAGTTATGAGAGAGCGATAATCCCTTTCTCTTTTGAGGTTGTGCTTAATAAATTTGCGGTCGGTTTTACCAAATCTTTCTCTCTCATTGTAGTTATTAGGTTCTCTCTACTAGATTCATACCGTGCACGCTCGTGCCGTATCTCGTAACTTTGATCCGATCTGGGGGCTGTTACGCATAAAAAGGGGCATCAGAGTATAACAAGTGATATCAGAGTCAAGGCCAAATTAATTTGATTTATGAGAATGTCGGCAAAGCGTCAGGTGGCACAAAATCAGAATCAATGTCGACAATGTGGAATCAAGTGGAGAAATTTGACGACGAAGGAAATTTCAGTGTGTGGCAATATATGGTGAAGGATGTCCTTATCCGACAAGAGTTAATCAATGCTCTTGAAGGGGACAAACCGGAAAAGATGTCCGTTGAAGAATGTAAGGTGATGGAGCGGAAGGCTTGATGAGGATTAAAACCTCTATGTATTACTTTAATACATAATAAAAGACCATACGTCTTCATGATCGTAACCCCTAAGACTAACGACCTCACTGGTCATGAAGATTCCAGAGGGTACATAATGGGTACCTTGGTCGGACAAGGTCTTGTGCCTAGTTTCCGACCAGATAGCTGCTCGAAAAGGTTATGAACTGATAGCAAGATATGACTTCAAATATATCTTTTACCGTGTGATGAATGGAACACGTGTTATATGTTCCATACCATACGACGTTACATAATCCTAAGACACTGACAACAACCACCATACGGTTAAGTATCTCACAGACACTCAACCGCAGAGCAGTTGATACATTATCAACTGTCGTCTCGCTCCGACCAGTCGCAACGCTTCGCAAGGGACGCCTTCTCCAAGGGTAACTGCTACCTCTTCGGAAGTTATTTAAAGGTGGAGCGCAGAAGACAAAAGGGCGATCCGATCTGAGACAAGCAAGACAACAGCATCAGATTAAGAGCAACACAATCAGCCTTAGACTTATGCTTTAAGTCTGATTGGTTAGCAAGCATCATACTCAGTGTAATTAAGATTAGTCCACAGCCTGGTCGTAGGCACCCCTGTAAATCCAGTTCATATCAATAAAGAACAGCCCCATTTTCTCCCAGGAGATCTGTGTCATTTTCCTCTATATTATATCGTAAGATCGGCGACTCGATCGTCGACACTTGGTGCCGTCCGTGGGGAAGAAGACGCAAGTTTCGTGAAGAAACTTTTTCGCTCATCAAATCCTCGCCCATTCCTCATAATCGCTCATGCGACTATGGTAGGAGTTTGGGACGAGGAGAATTGGTTCGACCTGGCGGACTACTCCAACCTCGATATGGAAGGATGCATCCGTGCCATGCAAGAAAATGACATGTCATCATTCTCCTTCTCCGCCGATCCTCACGTCGTCGACATTAGCGAAATCGACCGGATGGATGAGGATACACCACTATGACAAGTGGTGCTTCCAGAGGAAACAACCATTCCGACCAGTTTGGAATGTCCAAAAACCTCTCCAAGCCCGGTCCTTTCGACCGGCGAAAAAGGTGACGAAAATTCAGCACCGCAACTCGAGAATCTCTATACTCTCGATGAAATCATGGCTGAAAGGTACTCACCTACGACTTCTGGCTATTCTAGGGGCCAACTGATATCTGGTAACGGTGTAGATGAAACCCCCACTGGTCGCAGGCTAGGTAGGGATGATAAAACTTAGCATACGATCGGCAATTCGCCACATCAGGCTGAGCCCACCACGAAGACCTTAGGAGGTGCTCATCTCCGGCCGCTCTCCATCGTGGAAACTCCTAGCAGAAGCTTTGGAAGGCTCTCCATTAGTTACGATGGAAGCTCGTCGGAAGATCGCTGCTGGAGGCACGAGGTCAATGCGATCGGAGATGCAAATCAAGATGCCTTGCACGGTCCTACACACTCTGCCATGCCATCACGTCGCGATGGAGATGATCTGAACCATCAAGCACCAAATGCCGAGGTAATGTGACCGATAGACGCGTCCATCAGTTAACTTGCGTGGCTCTACCCCACCAAGAGTAGCTGATCAGACGGAACAAACCAGGAGGTCGGGGGAAGGTTCGGATCTTCAAACACCTATTACCAGCATGAATCCCCCAAGACCTTCGGTGACGGTATAAAACCTGCAACGCGTTCAAGATATTTTGAATAACTCTAACCCTACTCTAGCAGAGACCCCAGGTTTTGTACAACTCGTAGGCCAAGTATCAAAGATTCTCCAACAGACCATGCAACGAACGAAAACATAACAGGAACAAAGGATTTCAGGAAGTCAAACCATGACTTCATCCCAACGTTCCTCCCTCAGCAGAGGGCAACATGGTCGGATTGGAGAACAATCGATACCAAGGCCTCCTCGATGATTCCAACTAAGGAGTCATGAGGGGAGAAGGCTATTTCAAGCAGCTACTCCCTCACCTCGTCGAGGAGAACAACCGCTTGGACCAGACGATCTCGACATCGTCTAAACCAAGCGATAGTCGAACATCATACCAATGTCTCTCCGAGGATCTGGCGGATCGGTACCGAGCTCCAACGTTCCAATCTTAGGAACCGGTCTCCGACTGACTACAATCCGGCACCTTTCCAAAGAAGGCGACATGAATCGATTACAGGTTGTCGAGCCTTCTCTGCAGGGCTCCAAGTCATGCAATTGGCCCAACAGTTCAGACCACCAACTCAGACAAGTTCAATGGGACTCAAAACCCATTGGAATTTCTCCAAATATATACCATCGCCATCAGAGCTGGTGGTGGTGATGAAAATGTAATGGCAAACTATCTACCCACCGTACTCGAAGGGTGCGTGGTCGTGGTTACTTAACCTACTGGTCGGATCAATCTACACTTGGGAGCAACTTTGCGACCTTCTGATTGCAAATTTCCAAGGCACATATGACCGCCCTGGAAAGGAGGATGACCTTCACCGAATCCGGCAAGGATCTAATGAGACTCTCCGTCAGTACATCAAAAGATTCAGCCAGGTTCATAATTCAATACCAGAGGTCGCAGAATCATGTATCATCCAAGCTTTCAAAGCAGGTCTAAGGTATCTACGGACATAGCAATGCACCCTCCAAAGACAACCGTCAAACTTTTCGACATGGCCGACAAGTATGCAGCCGCTAGCGAAGCAGTTGAGTGGTGTGAGGCCGTCGATTGGAAGGATAAAATCCTTCAATCTAGCTTGGATAAACCAGAGAAGAAAAATAAGAAGGCTCTCAAGAAAAAGAAAAACCGCAGACCCGACGATAAGGAAGTCCTTGTGATTCCTGAAAAGTTTACGAATGGTAAGAAAGATTATACCGGTCAAGGTAAAGCAAAAGCTCCGACCGAAGGATACCAGAAAAACAAGAATTGGTGTCCACTTGACCAGCAGGCAGGGCATGACTTGTGCACCTGTCGAGTCTGGCAAAAGAAGCTGGAGGATTACTATGCAGGTACAGGTCCATTCCCCTCAATGCCCGAGCTTGGTGAGACGAGCTCCAAGAAGGATAAAGATGGAGACAAAGAAATGGAGTACCAGGAGCCTCAATATACGGTCAATATGATCTTTGGTGGGTCTTCTTTGTATGAATCAAGACGTCATCTGAAGGCCACAGAGCGAAAGGTCAACCTTGTCGAGTCTCCGACCATTATCAGGCCATCAAGGTGGTCGGACACTGTAATCTCCTTAAGCAAAGAAAGGCGCCCCATCCTCGACTTCGACCGGTAGGTTTCCAATTGTCGTTGAGCCTACTATTAATAACTATAGAGTTAATCAAGTCTTAATAGATGGATGTAGTTCTTTAAATATTTTATTTTCGGGAGCATTAGAAGAAATGCAAGTTCCCAAGTCAAAGGTGAAACCTGTGAAATATGCCTTCCACGGCATAGTTCCTAGTTCTACCGCCAAACCGATAGAACAAATTTCTCTACCGGTTACGTTCGGAAGACCTGACAACTTCTGAATAGAAAGGGTTCCATTTGATGTGGTGGATTTTGAATCCGCATACAATGGGATCCTTGGTCGTCCGGCTTTAGCAAAATTCTTGATTGCCACACATTACGATTATCAAAGTTTGAAAATGCCAAGACCAAAAGGAGTCATCACGGTTCGAGGAGATCAGAAAATGACTTACTCATGTGATCGGAAATCTTTAAAGTTGGTCAATGAACTTCCGACCAGAAAGGCCAATCCATCTACCGTGCAGGTCAAGCACTCAAATATCTGCTCACCGCCTGCCTCGAGGCCATAGCCTCGGCGGGGCGGCCACAGCGCGTGGCCCGCCTCATAGGCCTTACCTCGGTGTGGTGGCACCGCGTCAGCTTCGCCCACGCGGGTTCCATCTCTGCTTGCCGCTCGCCTCGAGGCCATAGCCTTGGTAAGGCGACCATGACACACTGCCGCCTCGTAGGCCATGCCTCGGCGTGGCAGCACCGCGTCAACTTCACCCGCGTGGGCTCTTCTGTGCTCACCACTTGCCTCGAGGCCATAGCCTCGGCAAGGTGGCCACGGTGCATCGCCCGCCTCGTAGGCCATGCCTCGGTGTGGCAGCACCGCATTGACTTCACCCGCACATGCTCCTTCTTTGCTCACCGTCTGCCTTGAGGCCAATGCCTCGGCGGGGCATTCACGACGCGTCGCACGCCTTGTAGGCTATGCCTCAACGTGGCAGCACCGCGTCTACTTCACCCGCACGGGCTCCATCTCGGCTCATTGCCTGCCTCGAGGCCATAGCCTCGGCGGGGTGGCCACAGCGCGTTGCCCACCTCGTAGGCCATGCCTCGGTGTGGCGGCCCCCGCGTCAACATCGCCCGACTGGGCTCCGTCTCGACGCGCCGCCTGCCTCAAGGGCCATGCCTCGATAGGGCGACCTTGCATCGACTTCATCGACGTGGACTCCGTCTCGATGCGCCACCCGCTTCGATGACCATGCCTCGGCGAGGCGGCCCCGTGTTGATTTTTCTCAAGGGATCCCGACTCTTGAGGCACCGGAAGCGAAAGGATTGTGTCCACTCACCCCTCGGGATCGCGGGACCTATCCTTGCTACCTCGGCCCTTGCAGACGAGGGAGTTGTCGTAGTAGGGCACCAAGGGGTGCCCCACCCTAGAATCGTCAGGAATACTGGTGTGCCGTAGGGGATATCATACACGTGTATAGACCAGGTCCACGTGGTGTACTTTGACCAATGTACATAATGCCCCTCTCTCTCAATACAATGTGAGGGCAAGAAGGGAAATGTCCCTTCTTGGCCCCTATATATAGAGCCCCAAGGGCATGTAAGAGGGGGGGGTCTCTCTCATTCTCATTCACTCACTACTACATCAATACAAACAATATCTTTAACTTCACCTTGTGGTCCACCATGACAAAAGGGTACTCTGTACCCACTGTCTAGTTCGATGCTACGACACTAGTAAATAAAAATGGTCGTAGGTAAAAGAATTATTTCCTACTAAACGAGAATCAAGCTTCTTGATCGCGTCATCATGAGAGGCAGCATCCTTTGCGCACTGCTCCTCCCAATTCTTTATACTATTGTCTTTTTCCTTGGCAATATGGGTGAGCTCGTTAATCACCAAGGTCTTCGAATCGACCTCGGTTTTGAGTTTGCCCATATCAACCTCTTTTTCTAAAGCAAAGAAAAAGAGTGAGAGAAAGAGAAGAAAGTCATTGAAATGAATAGTTTTAAGTGAAAAACTTACTGTTTATTTCATTCTGCAGCTCACAAGCTGCAGAATTTGCCCCCTAAAGGTTCTTCAGCGGGTCTTCTTTTTTGTCCCTTAACCTTTGTGCCTCGGCTTTTACATAGTCGAGTGCAGAGATCAAGGTTCTTTCGTTACTTTTTGACCTACAAAGGTTAAAGTAGACATGAGTATTGAATGAGTGGTTGTAACAGAAATAAGGCTTCTCACAACAATAACTTACAACCTCACTGCTAGTTCGCAAAGTTCAGCCTATTGCTTTTTCAGCAATACTAATTGCCTATGGTATTCACCAACATTGACAACTTATTCGAGAGCTCTCTGAACAAAGAAAGACAGTGAGAAAAAGGAAAAATCCAGATATGAAAATATTCGGCATCGAGTACTTACACTAATGGCTGACCAAGCAAAATTGGCATACACCATCTAGGAATCTTGTAGTTCATAAAGCCCATTGACTTGGTCCCACCATATTATTTGAAGACGCTCGTCATCAAAGATATATCCCCTATTTGGAATATCCTTAGGGTGTGGGACTCGGTCACGAGATCTGAATGAAGAGGATCCGATGGTTGGTGTCCAAAGAACTCGGGAAAGAGGTCGAAGAAGTCTTCTTCTTCTTCTTCGTCGTTGTCGTCGTTTTTGGCAGAAGAAGTGCACTACTACAGAAAAGGTCTTCACAGACGGTTCAAAAACATCATCACAGACGGTTTCCGGAGCCATATGAGTTTATGGGTCAGTGATGACATGAGGTCATCACAGACGGTTTCGAAACCGTCTGTGATGAATGATATCCTGAATAGCTTATTAACTCGTAACCGCCTCATGATATACCGACTATCACAAACGGTTTGTATATAGAATCGCTCGTGATATTATCTATCACGAGCGGTTCTAACAATTTAATCGTCTGCGTGATAACTATCTATTGCAAGCGGTTCGTGTTTAGAACCATCTGTATAACTATATATATATATATATATATATATA